>CAJHQQ010003067.1:0-51768 GCA_905132885.1 Moricandia moricandioides
TGCACTACTTCTGCTCTGCTACATCATCTTCTTCACCATACATCTTCACAGTCCTCTTTGGCTGCTGGACTACTTAGTGCGTTTTTCAAAAGAATGGCAGGTCCGAATGGTAACAGAGGAATTGGTATGATTAAGCGGTGGCGGAATTATAGTGCGGTGCGGTGCAACATCCGGTTCATGCGGTATGCGGAATAAGTGCGGTTTTGATTTAGAAAAAAATAGTGTGTTTCGACATAAAATAATATAATTGAATATATTTAAGATTATTAAAAATTAATTTATTTGTTTATGATAAATATATATTTTAATAGAATTTTAAATTTAATTTCTGTATTTTGTATACATTATTTTACTAAATTATTTATTAAAATAGGTAGTGTTACTAAATTAATCATTATGCTTTAAATTGAAAGATGTTTTCGATAAAAACAAAAGGATTATGATATACATTTTCTCTTAAAAGATAGTATTTTGCATCATACCTTGAAAAAATACAACGGAACAAGAAAACTTTGTTGATCACAAATGTATTATAGATCCAAAATACAAAAGCGGATAATCTTACATGTGATGCTTGAGTTCCAACCTTCTCAATTCGTTTTACATACATCGGAGTTTCCTATTTAGTCAGTAGAGTCTTATTCGAATCTATTTTATATGATGAAAAAATAGTTAACAAAAAGTATTTTTCAAAATAAATAAAAATGTAGAAATAAACAATAAATTTATATTTATATAATACGATTTTTAAACATTTTAACTTACCATTTTTTATTTAGTTTACTATAGAACTGCAAAATTTGTAATATATCATATTTTTTCTAACAAACTTGAAAATTTAAACTAAATAATAATATAATCTTGTTGAAAACGCACACAAAAAAACCTCCGTCTTACACCATAAATGAATGAAAATGAAATGAGTTTTAAAATACTGAAAAAACAAAAAAAAATATTCCATTTACCGAGTGAGTTTTTATATCAATTACGCATTTTCAATTGCAAATTATATGAATGGAAACACTTGCACAATTCCGCACCCGCACTAGCAATTACGCACGCAATGTTGTTACCAATCATAACCTTCATATATAAAAAATAGTGCGTTATTGTTTTCTTGTTAACTGCGTTATTCAACTGATATGTATGATTGATGACACTTACTCAATTACGCACTTCCTATTGCAATTACGCTCGAACTGCGGTTACCAATCACTACCTTATTATCCCATTATCTTTTGTGTATTGATAATATTTCTTCAACAATCATCTTTTATTTCTAGTATTTTTTTTCACAATGATTTAACTATGAATCCTACAATGATGTCGAAATAATACTTTGTTTTCATCATGTCCCACCTACCCTCGCCGCACATATACCGTAGCAGTCATGTCGAAATAGATGATCAATTTTATTTGAGATTTATGGAGTTTAAGATCCCGTCGAACCTCTCGTTAACCACCATCTCTAACATATGATAAACAAAGTTAACCGTCATAATATCTTGTACGTATAATGCAAACATATTATCTGTTACATTATAAATTATCGTTAACATTTAACATTAGTAATCAGCACTAAGGTCATTTTCCATGTTTTTATTACATTATAGGGCAGTTTCAGCTATCAATGTAGTTTTTATAGGATATTTATAGAGTTGCCTCCAACTAATCCTTAACAATAATGGCATCTGGTTTTTTATTTTACGTGCTGGCCATTTTTTATTTTAAATTTTTGAAATGATGTAAATTTTAAAACTGACAAAAAGCGGACAATTGCTTTTTGTTCTTTTATTTCGAGGCACAAGTTTTAAATTTCTTCGAAGGTGATAAGACTTCTATTTGCGACAACGGGAACCAGAAGGTAAATGGTTGGCGAAAAGAGCTATGGTGATTTGGATAAAATCTGCCAAAACTTGTTTTTTCTTGGTCTAATCGGTTAATCTATACAATCTATACAATATTTGTAATTTCTAAAGGTAAAATAAAATAAAATAATGAAGATTACAAAAAGAGATATATTTTCAAGAGACTCACGAAACCCTAATATGAAGAAAATAAAATTATTACAAAATTTCCGTTCATTAAAAAGGTTTTAACTAAAATTAGATGACAAGAACGTTAATCGAACTAGAGACTAAGAAAACTAAATCTAAACTCTTTATCATCGCCCTTAAATGTACACTTTCACATAACAATATATTAATTGTTCACAGTTCACTTAATTATACCGGAAAACTTAATTGTATTATAGAACTTAGTTGTACACACTCACAAAAACACATATTACATATATGTGAACACGAGAAATCAGATTTTACAGCTCAATACCTTCTTGTAATAAACCCTCAACATAAAGTATACACCCAATAGATAAATCCTAACCACATAAACCTAAAAAAATTTATTAACCCTAAACTATAACCATATATATGTAGATTTAGTGTACATGTTAAATATCAAATCTGTAGACAATATATAAATTTAATGTACATGTATACAACCTAGGTTATTGTTTAATTGATTGGGTGTGATGGATAATGTAAACCGAAATACAATATCCACACGTACATGATATCCATATGTACACAAAATTAACATAAACACACATGGTATACATATGTACACAATAATCATGACTAGTATGTAATGCGTGTCTTGACTAAGTTTATGACGTACATGATAACCTGTGTACACCGAAATACAATATCCACATGTACTTGATATCTATATGTACACACAAATAACGTAAATGTACATGGTATATATAGGTACACAAGCATCATGACTAGTTTTGTTCATGTAATGAGTGTCTTGACTCAGTTTAAGACGTTAGCCTATTATAGTTTGAAAGCATAAGTGGGTTTTTCAATACCTTTCTATGCTTGTATGTCGTATTGAATCCTAGTGCAATTTTAAGACAAATGAAGAACCCGAAAGTGAATTCAGATGTTAGGATTCTTGTGTGAGTTCTAAGAAACTTGTGCTTGAAGTAAAAGTAACATGGAGCTTTTAACCAACAAAATAAACTTCCTTACGATTTACATTACTGAAACAACAAAATAAAAGAAAGTGATGTAAGAGACATGTAAAATAAAACAATTTAATTTCTTTTTAAAGGCAAAGACAAGTCCAAACACAACCACCATTTACAAGATTGATTGGAGAAGCAAATATGGAAGCATAATGATTGGAGAAGCAAATATGGAAGCAAATATGAATTAGACTCTCACGAAGATGTTACCTTCTTAGCTAAAGATTTCAAGAGAAAGAATTTTATAGAAAAGGCAGCGTCACATGGTGTTTCTGCTTTCACTAACTGTATCAGACCTACCAAAGTTTGAGCCTTGGCCACAACTGCTAATGTCAACCCCTTGTTACCTGCCAAGATGGTCTTCATGCATTGCCTCTGAAAAGGAATGAGACTGAACCGAGGCATTAGAAGTTGAGTGATGCATAAGCTGAGGGTTTTGGTTGTTGATTGGCTGGAAGAGATGAAACTGATGAGTCATTGGTTGCAAGTTTGAGCATCAGTATGTTGTTGATGATGTTGTTGAAAGAACGATTGTTGTGGTTGTTCTTAAGAGTATTGCATAAGTTCCATCAAGAGGTTATAAGCATCAGCGTGTGAGACTTCTCCCGTCACGATTTTCAGTCTCTCGACATCCTTTTTCAGTTGGTCATTTAAAATCAAACATAAGAAAGGGGATACGTTTATGTACCATCTCGAAACTTAGCTTGTTGTTTCATGACTTGTAAACGAAGCTTGAGCTCTCTGTTCTCAAATGATAAACCAGCTGTTTCTCTCTATAAGAAGAAAGTAATAAATGTATCATTAGGTTATGAACGCAGGTTAGAGAAAAGGCTCGCCATGGCTGGCTTGATAGAGAGATTAATGTTTGTTGGATTTTTCTGGACAATCGACAAAAAAAACACAAACGAACTTGATAATTATGGAAGCTTTAGGATAGAGAATGGATATGGACCATTAAAATTAAAGTTCAAAAGTAAATCCAATGGTTAAGGAATGAGACAGATATAAGTGTTGTCAAAAGTATCAGATTTAATTTGGGCTGTCGAGGGGTGAGATTGATGTGTGCGTGAGGTTACTTCCCGCTAATACACTAGTTTTCATGGTTTCATTAGTTATCAACTTAGTTACGAACTAACTAATTTATTTGGGAAGAGAGGAAAGTTGTTATAAAAAAAAGTGTGTCCATAGTGTGAATAAAAACATAAAAACTGCCTATGAGTATAATTATTCTTTCATATGTATCACATATTAAATATATCATTAGTAGACAGTATTATCCTTACTTGACAAACACTAATTATTAGGTCAGATCAAAGTAATCAGAAAAAATGAAAGTTAATGATTGTAATAAAAGCGTTTAATGTTGCCTCAAAGGTATTAATAAGTAGAGATGGCAATTAGGATCACCCGCTCCGCCGCGGTCTTTCTCTCTGGAGGATCTTTGCGGGTTGGCCCACCGTGACCTGCAGTACTCCCTTTAAGCCCAAACCCGCCCCGCGAATTGCATGAGACTTTGCGGGACGGCCCGCGGGTCACGAGCATAAGACTTTGCATGATGTACAACAAATTAAACACGAGAAAGACACATTACGTGAAGAATGTACAAGAAATTAAGCACGAGAAAAACACATTACGTACAATTTACAAATTTTTACCAATGTTTTGGTTTCGTGTATCATACAAAATGCAACAAACAGTATCATACCTGGTGTATGAAGCATTGCAGCTCAAGTCACTTGTACGGTTGTACCAATGCTTCATAGATTGATACCAAGTGTTGACCAATTTTATATTAAACAAAACACTAAATCCAGACAATGAATCCCAAAGGTAAATAAAACCAAAACCAAATTCAAACAATCAATCTTAATGTAGATAAAAACAAAACACCAAACCAACATAAAATAAAAATCAAGTTTCTTCTTCATTTTCATCATTAATGATGGATTCAAATGATGGTAGTTTCGCTTTTTCATCATCAATTTCATCTTCTAAAAGTATTAATAGTTGAAGTTAGTAATGATTAATGGTCATGGTACTCTAAATTATATGAGAATGTGAATATTTTACCATGTTCATAAGCTTCATATCGATTTATCCAATTCCTAGTACATATCAGAGCTTGCATATTCTTTGGGAGTACACGACTCATGTATTTGTTAAGAACTCGCGATCCAATGCTAAAGGAGGACTCTGAAGCCACTGTTGTAATAGGAATCACAAGTCATTACAATCGCCATACCTATGAGTATTATCTTCCCAGAACTAGAGAATGTTCATACTCCGGAAATTATTAATGTCCAAAGGTGGCTCATCAAGATAAGCTTCTAGAGGTGTCTTTCCACTCACAACGCCACTGATTTTGCGAAATGCAAATAAATCCTAAGAAAGTTAAAAAATCAGAAATCCTAAGAAAGTCAATAACAGTGGATTTCATAGTATTTTATGAAATGTCAAGTTTAATAACAGTGATTTAATTTTTTTAAAAAAATTCATAGTTAAATAAAAGTGAATTTTTCTTTTTAATACAAATCATTTAAAACTCTCAGTTGAATACAGCTCTTAGTGTCTTGTATATTTGTTCAAATTGATTTTTTTTTAGTTATGAAATATTTTTAAAACCATCTTAAATTATTTTGTAAACATGAAATACATCAACAACAAATACAATTATAAAACCTCAAAAATCTTTTGTTTAAGTAAAAATATTCTATATTGGTTATATAACTTAAGAATATGTTAAATTATGATTTCATTTTAAAGAAATTATTGTTTTTTAATTCCTCAAATATTTGCAATCGGCAAATTAAATATTCAAGTATCATATGCGCATATTTATTCCTCAATTAATCATTGACTGCACAAAATTATGATTGGAATAGTTAACCGTTAAAAAGTTGACGGAAACCATTATGTTTCCGTTAAACAGTTAACGGTTTGACCATTTCAGTCCTAATTTCGCACAGTCAACTATTAGTTGGAGAATAATTCTGCACGAGCAATAGTTGAGTATTAAAATTGGCAATTTCAAATACTTTGCGAATAAAAAAAGGCTCATTTTCCCCTCCTTTAGTCCAATCGAAAACCATTAAATTGTTGACTAAGAACACCACAAAACCATAAGAAAACCACAAAACCATATTGTTCCAAAAAAACAATACATAGATGAGCATGCTAAAACCAGAAATTAGTAAGCACATAAATATAATTGCAGAAACACCTTAGCCTGAGAAAATTTATAGGGAAAATTCCATCAAAATACCTCAGAATTATTATTTAAAAAATTAAAGTATCAGTAACCATATAAGACAGTAAGACACTACGATATTAATTCCCATACTCTTGACTTGGCTTTGGTTTGGAAAAGCTTTCACCTTTAGTGGAGATTATTCTTCTGGGCGTTCCAAGATCAAACATATAATCCTCTGTTGCTTCGAGTTCTCCCCTTCGAATCTGTAGATCTGGTCCACAAAAATAGTAACCTATTGAATCCGGTCGGAACACGCCTAATTTCTTCTCCATGCCTTTAATAAGATCAAACCGTGCCTCCCAAATCCAACTCAGTGAAGCGACCACGCATCTCGGTAGAGATCCCAATAAACCATCCATTTGTAGATCTTTAAAAAAACCATCAATTATCCAGATTCAGATCAATATCCATGATAATAATTTAAAAATATAAAAATATTTTAAAATTTTTAAAATAATACATAAATTAAATATTTATATAAAATTTATGAATATATATGATATATAATATTAGCTAAATTAAAATATAAATTTATTTATGTATAAATACTATTATATCAAATATAATTATTAATAAATTTAAAATTTTAATATATTTTCGGATCTGGATATCCGGACATAGAAATTAAGATATCCGGATCCGGTTTGGACTGAGCCGAAATTTTATAATCCGAATCCGGATCCAGGCACCATAAATATTCTATTTTTGGAACGGATTCAGAGTGGATCTCGGATCGTATCCGGATCCCAGATAATAAGTCCCAAGCTTAATATACATTAATTATTTTTGAAATTTGACATTTATATCGGTTTATTATATTATTTGATGTATATAAAATATGTTAGAAATTAAATGTGGGTTTATATATAATTTTACTAAAATCTCATCCAAATATATTAAATGTTAAGAAAATAAAAATATTCCACTGTAAATATAAAATAAATAATATAATGGTTGGTTTGTAATTATATTAAATATATATGTTTAAAAATTATTAATTTATAATTTTAATGGACCATATATACATAAGATTTTCTAAAAAATTTGTTATCTTATTATTTTATCGATTTTGTCATATTTTGAAGAAAAATACTATAAGATAGACCTAAAAAGTTTTTGTCACCAAAATAATTTTTAAGAAGAAAAATGACTAAAATAGATTTTATTAAAGAATGTAAATATACACTTATATCATTTGAGTTAATTAATTAAGATTTAAAGTTTGGAGTTTTGAGATAGAGTTTTTAGGTGAAGTCTAATTTTTTTTTAAAATAACAAAAATATTATTGTTTTAAAAATCTATTTTGTATCCATATGGGCCGAGCTAAGCCCAATAAGCTTCCCCTTCCTCAACGTCTTTCGTGCGTTTCCCAGGAAACAAACACGAAATCCTACGTTTATCGGATCCGTTCGCACTGCTCTGATCTCTCTCTCTAATGGTGAGTCCTCGATAGGAGCGAAGACGAAACAAATGATGGTACGAGACATGAACTATCGAAGGTTTGATCTCTGATTCCCCTCTGAATCTGTATCCGATCCAATTCTGTTCTATGAATCAAATTTCACACGGATCTATTCGAATTACAGTTTCTCGAGATTTGTATTTTGCAGGGAGAATCGTGCATCGAGAACATCTCTCTTCGACGGACTTGATGGACTTGAGGAAGGTCGCTTGAGAGCTTCTTCTTCTTCCTACTCTCACGATACCACCGAACGCGACAATGACGAAGCGCTTGAAAATCTTCAGGACAGAGTTTCATTTCTAAAGAGAGTATGTTCTTCTCATCTCTACAACTATTAATCAAAACATCTTTACTACAGAACACAAACATGATTAGGATCTGGAAAACTTTTTGCAAGTCTGTGATCTAAATTGTCTGAGAAAGAGCATTAATGTAAATTGTGAATCTTTTGGACTCTACGAGCATGGAGCTATGATTTAATGCTTTCGAAAAGTCTAGTCATAAAGACGATTCCTTTTTGTCTGCAAATCTAGCTTTTGCAATAACGCTTACCTGCCTGAGATGTCTTAAGTTAGTTGGTGATAATAAGATATCTTATCAGGTGACTGGAGACATACATGAGGAAGTTGAGAGTCATAACCGCATGCTTGACAAAGTGGTAAGCTTAAGTTTGATGCCATATGCTTTCTCACATGCTTTTCTTCTAAGCCGTTTGTTGTCTTATGTCCAGGGGAACAAAATGGACTCGGCGAGGGGAATAATGTCAGGAACAATCAACCGTTTCAAGTTGGTATGTGCGCACCACTATTGCTCAACCTTTTAGGTTTCACACCCCTTATGTGTTTTGGAACTAACATGACAGGTCTTTGAGAAGAAGTCGAATCGAAAAAGTTGCAAACTCATAGCGTATTTTGTGCTCCTGTTCTTGGTCATGTATTATCTTATTAGGTAAAGCTCCTTTGTTGATATAGTTATCCAAACATTTGATGTATCTTGAACACATAGGTTTTTATTATCATCTTAGTTTCGGGCTATGCTAATGGCACGATAATCATTTGGGTTTTGCAGACTATTAAACTACATCAAAGGGTGAAGAATTTGGATGCAAGAAGAACGTAGATTGTTACATCAATACTCGTTTTGTTTCATTTTTGGGTTTCTTCTGATGAATGGATTCAGGTAACGTTGAATGAACTAGTCAAGGGGACCATGTTAGAAACAAGGTCAAGAAAGAGATTGTTATCAAGAGACTAGTGATCCGAAAGAAAAAGGTAGATAGACACCCGTTTTTTTTTGTGATAAAAAAAAAGAAGAGAACCATTAGCTCATGCCATTTCGTGTACTGATGGGGGAGTAATCTATAATGCCTTTGTGCCAAAAAATCATTCTAGTTACCCCTTCAATATTCTACACACCCTTAAACTTTTTTCCATCTTTGCATTCTTTTTGCTTTGAATATTTTGTTTTAATTCTGCGCCAACTTTTATCCATAAGTCCATTTTGGTGAAACTAATTATGAGGCGACTCTGTCAAGTGCGATTCATAATGGTGGGTTTTGTGGCCCTCGCTGTTTGTTCGTCGGGATTTTGCAAATAGGGTGAAACTGGTGGGGTTTCATTTGATCATTTGTGGCGATCTTCATATTGGCTCTTGATGTTGGTTTTCGTTTTTGACAAGATGTTTCTCTCCTCTTGGGAGACTAGTTTTTAACACCTTCATGGCCACCACCATTGAAGATAGTATCGTTCCGTAAGCCGTTCAAAGAGCTTTTGTATTTATCAACGACATATCCGAATGTTGTAAAAAACACTATTTGTGTTGATTATGTGTCCGTGTATGGGATGGAGCGTTCGTCCAAAGTTCGCAAGGTCTAGGAAGGAAATGTCTACGGTTTCTTGGTTTTGAGTTCTTTTGGCTCTTCTTTTGCAATTACAAGGTGCGTTTGTGGGGTATGAGTGATAATTGTCACGTTCGTGGTGGCAAATCCTATTGGTGATCTCTCTACTCTTACCACAATTGTTAGATCGAGTTCTTAACAAATAGTTCTTTCAAGTACTACTGCAGGGTAAATAATTTTGCAAGTGACATTCTGAGGATTTCGAAATTCAGGATGAAGTTGAATGTTCTTACGCCTATCATTATGCTTTGGTCGGAATCATGAGGTTTATCGCAGGATAGATACTGTTTGGGTCAAATCAAGATCAACGCAAAGATTACTCTATCATCAAATATGTTGGTAAGGATTAATTGGTATCAAAGTGCTTTCAGTGAATCGACATTATGGGTTTGATCTATACAATTTGGAGTTCTAAAATGTATGCGACGAAAGCATATTCTTTAGATAGTAGTAGATAATATATTATCTTCAATAAATGGACATAATAAAATAATGTAAATAGTTGTTGTTTTTTTTGTTTCTCCTGTTTCTATTGTTTTGTTAACAATCTTTGTAACTTTGTTTTAATTAATGAAATTTTAGTTGTCAAAAAAGAAATCTATGGAACCATTTTATGCTTTTTAAAAATATCTGCGTCGGCGGCTTTTACGTATAGATTTGATGTTCTTTTTTTCTTTACTTTTCTATTTCCTTTATGTATGTGTAGGTATGCATACAACTAGTGTTTCAAATCATGATTCTTCTGCATTGTTGGAATGTGTGTAAACACAAATTTGGAACCATATAAATATTAGTAAATTTTCAATTTAGTTTCAAATTAGTTTAATTCCAAATGTTTTATGCATATAAATATCAATATATTTCATTTGGATTATAGTAAGCCAACAAAGAAAAAGAGAGAAAAAAATATACAGTTTTATGCATATAAATATCAATATATTTCATTTGGATTATAGTAAGCCAACAAAGAAAAAGAGAGAAAAAAATATACAGTGTTACAAAGAGTTTTATTACATCACACAATAACATTAAAATATTAGATAAGATAAAAGAAAGAACAAAGAAAAATCTAGAAAAAGAGCGAGGAAATGAAGAACACATTTTTTCTTGACTCTTTTTGGGAAGGAGAAAAAGAAGAAGAAAATGTTGTCAATTAGAAAAAAAGATGAAAAGTGGCGAACTCTTTTTATACAAACCCCATTAACATATATTAATTTTATATAAAATAATATATTGGAAAAAAATTAGGTATCGAATTTTCAAATGAGCATATATTAATGACCATTATTAGTTAATTATATATTGAGTTCATTTTCAAATTCATACATTTTTCTAACTTTCGATATTATTACAAAGTTAACTTACTCGAATTAACCAAGAGCTCTTGGTCTAGTGGTAAAGGAACTTCAGCTGGAGTGCCCGCCCTGGGTTCGAGTCGTCTTGGCCACCTTCCCGCCTATAACCGTGCGTGCCCGGATGGAAGGCCTCGTGGGGATTAGTCTGGGCTTACCGCCTCGGACCCCCACGGTTATAAAAAAAAAAAAAAACTTACTCGAATTAAAAGAATGATACGCAAGGTGTGTTAACATCTTCAATAGGTATGCATTTAGGTATGCGTTCAACTCATATTTTATAGCATGAGTTTTTTGTATTGTTGAAAGGTTTGTTAACATCCTCAATAGGTTATGCATTGTTTGAAGATGTGTTAGCATTATTAAAATCATGTGCATCTACGAAAGAAAGAATGAGGAAAAAGATGTTGACAAGGAGTAATCAATAAAGGAGTGGACTTGGGAAAACAAGTCAAAGAGTTGAACCAATAAAGAGTAGAATGTTGGATAAAGCTTAACTAGTTGTTAGAGTCTAAAATATTTGTTAACTTAGAAGTGACTTAAAAGTGTCTCGGTTAAGTAAAAATGTGAAAAAGAGATTTTGACATGCATAACAAAATGTTACACAATAAATTTTTTTTTTACATCTCGCATATATTCTCCCTGCAGTTGTGTTCTAAAGTTTATGCTATATCAGGATAACTTCACACCAAAAAAGAAGCATGCATAACTGAGTGTTGTCTCTCAAAAGATATTTCTCTTAACCAGAAATAAACTTACGATGACTGCACTTTTTATTTCTTGTGAGTTTTATGTCTTTACTCCATCATCTATAATTTTAACAACTTTAAACTCCAACTGTAACGCCCCGACCGCCCATTGCTAATGGGTCTCCCACGCATTCTCACCCCGTTCGTGAACACTATCCCATGCGACGGGTGGTGCGTTAATTTTTTCGAGGCTCGAAAGTCATGTTTAGTGACTTTTCAATCACCACATTACTTTTCTGTGTGTTTTGACCTAACTCACACGTTATCACGAATCACTTCCCGGTAGGTCACCCATCATTCCACTACTCCAGGTCAAGCACAATAAATCTTGAGTTCTAAACGGATATGTGCCGAAAAAGGTAAGCGCACTTTGGTGACATAGGTAGTCAAATCAATTCTATTAAACATTTCATCATATACAAGAAATCAGGATGTTACACTAACAACTAACAACTAGGTATAAATTTTTGATTTAGTTTCAAACTAGTTTAGTTCCAAATGTTTTATACCTATAAATATCCATAAATTTAATTCGGATTATAGTAAGCCTACAAATAAGAAGCGAGAACAAAATAAATATCAGCCTAGAGTGTTCTGAATCTTGTCTGAACAACTATCATAGCTTATTAAAATCTCACTGGAATAGTACTAAGAGTTCTAGTTAATTGTAGCTAGTACTATATTTAACGCACCCCAAATATTATCTAAGTGTAACTAGTAATAATATTTCATTTTTTTAAACTTTTGATACTATTGAAGAAGTTAGATTACACGAGTTAAAAATAATAGTGTGAAAGGTGTGTTAACATCATCAACATGTAAACGATTAGTTATGCATCAAATTCGTGTTTTATAGTATATGTCCTTTGCATGGAAAGTATGTTAACAAACTCAAAAGGTTATGCATTGATTGAAGATGTGTTACCATTCTTTCAAGCCTATGGACCAACAAAATTAAAATTAAAGTACTCAAAATAAGAAGAAGACACAAATGAAAGGAAAAACGAGGAAGAAGATGTTGACAAGGAGTAATCAACAAAGAAGTGGATTAGGAAAAAGAGTTCAACGGGAGAACTAAGTGAAAATTCAGGTAACCATTAATTTGGTTGAAGCCAACAAAGAATGGAGTGTTGGATAAAACCTAGCTAGTTGTTAAAGTCACGTGTCAGTTTCTTCATTTTATAGTATGATGATGGAGCTTTAGTATGCTGCGTAAGAACTTTTAAACGCTTTAGATAACTCTTCTACACATGTTTTCACGAAATTATATTTTGTCTTCACTTTCATCATGTGTGATGTAATATATAACTGAGAAATTCCTTCGTCAAACCCATCATAAAGCGGTTGAGTTGTCGTTTCAAATGCTTGAAAAACACTATCATAAAATGGCTCTTCATTGATAGTCTATTCTACATGTATGGTGGGGCTATGTGTTCTTCCATGTAAGCATGTGCTTCAAAACCATATCTGAAACTTTAGCATTCCTAGTACTATCCTCCCACATTCCATCTTCAGCCGTCAAATTATTTGGTCCCAAACTCTCCCCAACATCACAAAATTTTTCTACATGACTCATATTTATATTGTAATTTTCATGGGTAATTTCCCTTAAAATCCATATGGTTAAGGATGTTTTGAGATGACTTTTACATCACTTTTGCATCGCGCACCCGGACACAACAAAGTACTAAGCTTTCGATAAATTTTTTATTACAAGCAAATTGAATAAAAGTGTTAATACCTCCCATAAAAATATCTGAAGCATCATTGTTTTCTGAATCAATTCTCTGATCCATCCATTTTCTTGACCGAGAATAGAACAACATAATTCATGTTTAAAGCATAAACATTCTCTTTATAAAAATTGTTCTCTCCTTTAATGATCGGTTTTAATTTTGTTGTTGTTCTCTCCATGAGTGATTTAACATTCGGTGGAAGGAAATCATTTATATAGTTGAAACTGACCACAATTTAAGCACATATAAACCATGGCTATTTATACAATATTTAACCAATCGAATATATTCTCCGAGTTAGACAGGAAAAGAACGTTGAAAATTAGCCACCGTTTAGCCACCTAATATACCGTTGCTATATAAATTTTGGTAGCTTGACCAGGTAACACACTACTACTGATATGTTGGTGTATAATTCCAACAATATAACCATATAAAGGTCATGGTAAAATCGTAATATGGTTACCGTTTTAGCCACGAATAATTTTGTAACTATGTCGTGGCTAATATATCCACTTTTATTCACCTGCTTAAACTGTGACTATAATTGCCATGGTTTAGCCACAGTTTTACCAAATCGTGGCTAGACTGTGGCAAAACCGTTTGTGTTTCTTTTTTCTAACCATGATTTTTTTTGTGGCTAGGTCGTGGCTATCACAAACATTTTTATTACTGTCCATTCTTGTTATTCTCACATATGCATTAGTAGCTAAATACATGATGCAAAAAGGATAGGGCTCAACATGCCTAAAACAAGATCAACAAATTTATCACAAGAAAGTGAATTTGGTTCTATAAATTATTACTCGACAAGTTAATAAATTATTATTTGATAAATTAATAAATACTTTAAACTGAATCTAGTGCCAATAATCTAAACAAGAAAAATATAAAAACTGAAAACCATAATCAAATTCGCCGCCATTAAAAAGTTGTAAAATAGTTAACACAAAGCACTTTCTTTCTCAGCACGCAAGGTCTTCATCTTCTCAGCTTCCAACTCAATCTTCAGCTTCTCCACCATCTCTAGAAGCTCTTCTTCTCTGTTCCTCTCTTCTTTCTCCCCACTCAAAGCTTCAATTATCACCAACACTCTTGCTCTTTGATGCTCCAAGCTTCTCTTCAACAGTCTCAGTTTCTCTAAAACCAAATCTCTGTCAAACCCACAAACCTCACCTTCTTGTTCCTTAGCTTCCTCCTTTCGGTTTGACAAGCCTCCGGTTAACATGACGTTATCGCCTTCCGGTTTGTCTTGGACTCCATCTCCTTCACGTGGACTGAACTCAGAAGTGTCTGATTCAGTAGTTGGAAACACTGGACTAAGTTGAAGATCGTCTTCACGGAAGTTCCAACCACTGATTCTCCTGTTCTTGACTATCCCATCATCTTCATCACCATCATCTTCAACACCCTTGATCAACACCTGGCTCTCAATAAACATCTGTTCCGTGTTTGACAAGCCTTGCAACACGTTCTTGACCACAAAATCAACTCCTTTGCAGTTCTTGAAGAAGGGATGCTTAAGCAACTTCTCAGCAGAAGGTCTTTTAGCAGGATCTTGCTCAAGACACAAACCAACCATTTCTCTAAAACGCTTTCGAGAACTTCTTGTTACCCTTCTTACCACAACCGCTTGTATTAATCTCGTAATCAGAAAAATGAAACCTCTTGGTGATCTTCATGAGCAGACTCTTTAACGGCGGTAAGTGAGATAACGGAGGTCTACCGTGAGCTAACTCCAACGCCGTTATCCCGAAGGACCATATGTCTGCCTTGAAACCATACCCTGTGTGAGAGTGAACCACTTCCGGAGCCATCCAATAGGGCGTTCCCGCTATATCAGTCAGCCTTAAAGAAGACGACGTCGTTCCAGACGATGTTGTCACGGGTTCATAGATGGATGCAGACACTCCAAAATCAGCCAGCTTCACGGACCCATCAGAATCAACTAGAATATTACCAGCTTTGATGTCACGGTGGAGATGACCCTGGTCGTGAAGATACGATATTGCATTAAGAGTTTCCTTGAGGAACACGGAAATGCAATTTTCAGGTAACCCTTCAGGGAAAGAGGAAGAGACAATGGAGTGAAGAGAGCCACAAGACATGAAGGGCATGACCACCCAAAGACATCGATCAACGGTGAAGGAACAGTAAGCGTTGAGGATGTTGGGATGAGAAAGAAGAGACATGGTCTTGGTTTCACGTCGAAGACTGTCGAAGTCAGCCCTAGACTGATCAAGATCAATGGCTTTGATGGCAACTATTGTTGAGTTCATTGGAATGCATACGGCTTTGTACACTGAAGCACTCACACCAACGCCTATCTTGCATATGATCTCGTATGCCTCAGCATCAAGAGGAAACTCGTGCTTGTTCCGAGACATAATGAAAGAAATTAAAGAAGAGTACACTCTTTGTCTTTATGAGGGTAATAGTAACATGAGGCTATTCATATAGAGGTGAACGTAGAGTGTTGAGGAGATATATCATGTGAACTTCAAAAAGAGACGAGAGCATTAAATGTATAAAAAAAAGCAAAATCTTATCTCTTTGCGGACTGGTGATGAATATGTTGATGAGATTATAAGATGAAACATGTGAAAGTGCTAACTAACTAACCTGGATTTAATGAGAGTATTACCTTTGGTCTCTCCAGGGACCCAAAGGGCAAACAAAACCTGACAACTTCAAAGCGCAAAGGTGTCTTCAGTTATTTTACATAGCAATACCTTGTTCAAGTTAAGATCAATCAGTTGATAAAAGCTTACAGAAACATGGAGATGAGTACTTGAAGGATTATGACAAGAAGGTGAATATTGCTTTGATTTATAAATATAATATATGAGAACCCAATCTAGTAATTAATAAATAATTTAAAATTGAAAGATATGTAATTTATTTATTTTTTACATCAAAAAGTAATTTTATTACTCAAACAAGAAGTGGTCTAGTCAGACAGACCGAAATAAAATAACCAACATAAAAAAGTTCAATATGAAAAGATCTTTCAATTTTAACTAAAGAATCACTAATTGCATTATAATCTTAAGGAATGTAAGAAAACTTGAATGACTGAAACTGTCTTTGTAGCGTCGTTATATCCTTCAGCTTTGTTGAGAATTTTGCCATGCATGTGGTTCTGAAATCATAGTGATCAAATATTTGCAGTCGGTTCTCAAATTTTAACATATAAAATGTTGCAACATATTCTCCATTTTCCAAATAAGTGTTTCTAACTTCGACTAAAAAGACTCTCGTCTAGTTTAGTTCCTTGATCCTATTATTTGGATATTTCTAAAAGTATCTTTTCAAACCCATTCACTCTCACTGAATTGTGAGGTAGAAATCGAAGAATCATCTACCAAACATATGTTCCATAAGCATACATTTTTTTGAACCATTAATATCATATGTTATAGAGTTATTAATTTAATAATTTGACTAACTTTAATTCTGTGGTTAGTTTAATTTTCTATCAAAATTTCATAACCTTCTAAGAGCAATTTCAAGGGGAAATTGCTAAAAATGATTCAAAACTTAATTTCAAATGCAAAAGTGTACTCCAAATTCAACCAAATGAAAAAGTAACCTAAAAAGCTATTGGAAATACAACAAACTTCTTATGAGCAAACAAAAAAACTGTATTCAATTTTATCATTATAACTTTTTCGCCTGAGAAGACTTCCCTATAAGTCTTCTCTGAGAAAACTTTCATGTAAGTCTTCTCGTATACTTAATCTTAAAAATAATTTAAATTTTTTATAAAAAATATCTATATGAGAAAAAAATTGAAATCATGTAACTATAAAAATTAATAAATGATGTAAATTTAAAAAATACTAAAATTGAATTATTTTCAACATAGATGAGTGAATCTAGATTGAGTCTTGATAGTCTTTGGTTTAGCTTGTGGTAATATATGTTGTAGTATTGTTTGTACTTTTAGGGTTAGATTTTTGAATCTTAATTTTTAAAAATATTTTTTTTTGACCTATATGTGTTTACTTTTGTATATATTAATCACATTATAAGTTGATTTTATGTTTAATGAAGTTTTTTTTTGCTATTTAGTTAGTTATTTGATTATAGGGTTTTGGAAGACTTCAAGAAGACTTCCAGAAGACTTCATAATGCACTAGAAGACTTCCTGGAAGACTTCCCTCTTAATGCGAAGTCTTCCGGAAGTCTTCCACAAGTCTTCAACAAGTCTTCCAGAAGTCTTCTAAAAGTCTTCCAGAAGTCTTCTCATGTATTAGATTATAGGGTTTTGGAAGACTTCCAGAAGAATTCATAATACACTAGAAGACTTCCCACTTAATGCGAAGTCTTCCACATGTCTTCTAAAAGTCTTCTAAAAGTTTTCTCATGTATTAGATTATAGGGTTTTGGAAGACTTCCAAAAGACTTCATAATTTGGGAAGTCTTCTGATATCGAAAATATTTAACCTAATTGAAATTTTTGTCTCCATATCTAAAGAAAATTTACACATTCTCTTTCTTCCTCTCAAATGGCTGCAACAAAAATGTAATGTTTCTCACTCTAAAAGTCTTCAACCTCTCTCTAATCTCTTTAGACTTGAAAACACCTAACTTTATATTCATTTCTCATTTTTCTCTTATGTATTCTCACTAATTTATCTTGTTTTTGCAAATTTTTCATTACATGGTTAACATCTTTATTCCTTTAAAGGTAGATCTATAAATTTTGAATATGTATTTTTGGTGTGTTTTATATGTTAGATTCTAAGAAGTTGTATATTCAACTTACTGTAACAAGGTTAAATGGATGACCTTTTTGATTTCTATTTTGTGTTTGTGATAGTGTTCAATGGTTAAAGGTTTGTCCTTTTCTTTTTGATATGAAGAAGAAGAAGAAGATAACACAACATTTTATATAGGTGAAACCTCTAAAGACATTAACAAGTTTAAAGGTTTGACCTTTTTGATTCCTCTTTTCTTTTTGATAGTATTCTTTGGTTAAGAATCTGATATTTTCTTTTTGGTATGAAGGAGAAGAAGAAAATATTTAGAAAGACTTGAGAAGACTTCGGAAGACTTCTGGAAGACTTCCTGGAAGACTTACTGGAAGACTTCTGGAAGACTTCCTGGAAGACCTCTAGAAGACTTCTGGAAGACTTACTAGAAGACCTCTAGAGGACTTCGGAAGACTTCTGGAAGACTTCCTGGAAGACTTACTGGAAGACTTCTAGAAGACTTCAGAAGACTTCCTGGAAGACTTACTGAAAGACTTCTGGAAGACCTCTAGAAGACTTTTGGAAGACTTACTGGAACACCTCTAGAAGACTTCCTGGAAGACCTCTAAAAGACTTCCTAGAAGACCTCTATAAGACAAGTCTTCCAAAAGTCTCTCATGAAGACTTGGGAAGACTTATGGAAAACTTGTGTAAGACTTCGGAAGACTCATAGAAGTTTTCTAGAAGACTTCCTAGAAGACCTCTAGAAGACTTCCTGGAAGACCTCTAGAAGACTTCCTAGAAGACCTCTAGAAGACTTCCTGGAAGACCTCTAGAAGACATCATGGAAGACTTTGAGAAGTCTTCCACAAGTCTTCCAGTAGTCTCCCATTAAGATGTTAATGATCATTTTGTTTATGGTATATTTAATGATTATTATGTGTACTCTTTTAATTATGAATTATTTTGTAAATTTGAAAAGATGTTAATGAAAATAATTAGTAAATATGTTGATGTCTACAGTATTTTATTTTATTTTTCAAAAGTGCTTGACATTATTGGAACTTCATAACAAAAAACATTTTAACCATACTACCCAAAACAATATAAATTTTATAAATTTTGTCAAATTTATTACAAACTAAGAAAAAATACTTATCAACAAAACTTATTCAAATTCACCAAAGATCAAACAATACATAAGTCTCACTAGAAAAAAATTAAGTCTTCTCTCAAAAGACTTCTGGAGAAGTCTTCTCGAAGCGGGAAATGAAAATTTAAGCGGGAAACTTAAATTTTAAGTGAAAATTGTAATTTTAAATTTCATAAAAAAAATAAAAAATAAATCTTAAGATATAAAAAGACACATTAAACCACATGACTTGATATTGTTGAAGTTACTTGACACTTTTGAAATTTAGAAAATATATATTGAAGTTACTTAACAAATTTTACAAAAAAGAACGTAGAAGACTTCCCTGTAAGTCTTCTCACGGAAGATTTCCCTGTAAGTCTTCTCACGGAAGACTTCCCTGTAAGTCTTCTCACGAAAGACTTCCCTGTAAGTCTTCTCACGGAAGACTTCCCTCTAAGTCTTCTCACGGAAGACTTCCCTCTAAGTCTTCTCATTTTAGCTAGAAACATTAATAAACATGAACGTTTGTAACCTCATAATTATCACTAATTAAGTTATGAATTTCACTTAAGAGCCCTAATATTGACTAATACACATGAATTAACAAGAAAAAAAACAAAATTCATTTTACGTTTTGATAAAATTGAAGTTTAATAAACATTGACGTAGAAGACTTCTTAGTAAGTCTTCTCACAAAAGACTTCTTAGGAAGTCTTACGAGAGAAGACTTCATAAGAAGTCTTCCGTTTAGGTCACTTTTGCAATTGCAAATTTATGAAGGAAGACTTCTTAAGAAGTCTACTCTACAAAATACATCTTGAGAAGTTTTCCTTTGTAAATATTGGCTTACTTTAATTTTGCATTTTTTCAAAACTCTCAGAGAAGACGTCTCTGGAAATCTTCTATGATAAAAAGGTTAGTTTTGCAATTGACCAAAGTTTGTCAAAAATTTGATTTTTTATAGAAGACTTCTTTAGAAGTCTTCTATGAGAAGAAGAAGTCTTCTATGAGAAGACTTGTAGAGAAGTCTTCTTACGTTCACATGAAGTCTTCTCACTGTCGTAAGAAGTCTTCTTGGGTTACTTTTGCAATTGACTATATTTGACTTTTCCAGAGAAGACTTCTTTAGAAGTCTTTTGTTAGAAGACTTCTAGAGAAGTCTTCTCTCGGAGCCAAAGGTTTACCAAAAACCAGGAATAAAATTTGAGAAGACTTCTCAAGAAGTCTTATGTGAGAAGACTTCTTAAGAAATCTTCTCCTAAATAATATTTTTTTTAGTATTAATTGTCAATTGCAAAAGTAACCCACGTAGACTTCTAGTGACAGTGAGAAGACTTCATTAAACAATAAAGAAGACTTCTCTAGAAGTCTTCTATAAAAAGTCAAATTTCTGACAAACTTTGGTCAATTGCAAAATTAACTTGTTTATCTGAGAAAACTTCTAGGGAAGTCTTCTCGGTTCTCCCTGTTTTTTTTTGTTAACAAAGGAAAGGTAGAAGACTTCTAGGGAAATCTTCTACAAAAAAACATAGAAAAAATTAATTGCAAAACTAAATTATGCATTGACCAGAAGACTTCTAGAGAAGTCTTCTCCACGAACAAATCTAAAAAAAAAATCAAATTCATATCTTGAATTCTTGAGATGACTTGTTTAGTTTCTCTAAACTCATAAAACTTCACCAAGAATGCTACCAACTCATTAATGACCAAGAATCATGAGTTTCAATGTCTATATGAACCTTACAAAGTTTGAAATCAAAATCTTGAATTTTTTGGATGAATTTTGAGAGAAAGTGAAAGAGATATGGTTTGTGTGAATAACAAATGTGAAAAGAAGAGAAAAAAATCAATCTTTTGTGCATTAAGAGCTTCAAATTGGTTGTTCATGGTGGTTGATGTATTGATGAAAATAGCAATATTGTAAATACTTGATGAAGATGAGGATGATAGAGTAAAACACTCATTTTTAAAAAAAAAAAATAATAATGACATTTTCTTATAT
Organism: Moricandia moricandioides; assembly: GCA_905132885.1. Taxonomy (NCBI): domain Eukaryota; kingdom Viridiplantae; phylum Streptophyta; class Magnoliopsida; order Brassicales; family Brassicaceae; genus Moricandia; species Moricandia moricandioides. The sequence continues at coordinate 21,316 of CAJHQQ010003067.1, forward strand.
AACTCAAAAATCTATGGTGAATAAGGCAAATGAAAATTCTAAAAAAATTGTGGGTTAGTTTTGCATTTGAGTTGAAATTTTGAGTCACTTTTGCAAAACTCCCAATTTCAATGGTAAGTTTTACCATATGGAATTCTCAAGTTACATACTACTGTATGTATATATAATAATTACTAGTATTTGACCCGTGCACCCGCACGGGTGTTATTTTTATAAATGTCAAATCTTTTTATCAATTTTTTTGATATATCTGTATATATGACTGAAACTTAATATTCAATATCCGTTACCCGATCCAGGATCCCATCCGCTTCAAAAAACGGATATTTGGAGATTTTGATAATGATTTTACGGATTCGGCTGATCTATGTACAAATTCGGATAGTAGAATTTAGGTATGGATATCTGAATCCCAATATAATTAATTATAGTAATCTATGTATATTATATATATTTTTATATAAAATAACTAAAATTTTAATTTTATTAAATTTTAATTATTTTTAAATAATAATTTTAAATAGACTAAATAGATGATTAATAGTTAGTTTTTAATTAAAAAAGCAGGTCTGGATATCTGCGTTTATTTGGATTTTAGTCCAAATATCCTAACCCGGAATATCCGGATCCGGATAACAATATTACGAATCTGACGAATGCATATATGAATCCGTATATCCTAAAATACCTCGGATATTCGATTCGTCCTAGAGCTAAATGTGTATATGTATTATATGGTGATGAAAATTTATAAATTTATAAATTACATAAGTTATTCTTATTAGATATATATCGTACAAATGAATAATACATTATATTTATTTGTATATATAACCATTTATAATAAATATTAGTATGTATTTTAGTCACTAAATTGTTATGGAAAGTTACATAATTTTGTTATTATAAATGAATAAGTTCAGATTATAATAAAAAATATTAACATTGTTTTTTTATAGTTCAAATATAGTTGGGAAGTTTATATGAATATGAATAAAAAGTAAAACTAATTTAATGCTATATATATAATTCTGTTTTTATTATAAAACTTTGGAAACACATATACATTTTTTATGAAATCTTTAATTTCAATGACAAAAGTTGTTAATGTGCTTAGTCCATATTTATTTTTTTCTTGTTAAAAATTAATGTTTAGATGTTTGGATGCAGAGATAATATCAATGGCATTTCTTGTAAATATTAGGTAAAAATAAGGGTTATTTCTTATTTGTACTTCAGTTTTAATAGATTAGATTAGTTAATTAAGAGTATACTAAAAGTTTTGGAAACCCAACCAATATATATATATATATACTAATATGTAATTTAAGAACTCTATGGTAAAAAAAACTACCGTTGGAGTTGCTATAATTTTTCTATTATTTGAAATAAAATGTTTAAAATAATATATATTCAAACTTCATTTTGTTTTATATTTTATGTATATTGCTTCAGATTTCTATCTCTTGGTTTCCGTACTATTTTGGTCGATTTCGATTATTTCAAAATCAACCATATTACAATGAATATCTATCTTATTAAAGTAGAAGTACTTTAGGATTTTGTTTGGAAACATGGATAGTGAGGATTGTTTGGATACATGAATAGCAGTATTAAAAATAATTTTTTTATTTATAAACTTAGCCTTTACATTTACAATAAATCTATCTATCTTATTAAAGTAGAAGTACTTTAGGATTTTGTTTGGAAACATGGATAGTGAGGATTGTTTGGATACATGGATAGCAGTATTAAAAATAATTTCTTTTATTTACAAACTTAGCATTTACATTTACAATAAATCTATCTTATTAAAACTGTAGTACTCATAAAACTTCACCTTATTTTTTCTTCTTATTTACCATTCTGTGCCATTGAATAATTTAAAAGAAATTTTATTTACGGGCTGACTTAATAATTTTTTATCTAACCGAATAAATTCAAAAACAAGCATAATATTAACAAGATAGATCCAAAAATCTAGCCCTTACGTTAACAATATTTTTTATTTCCAAATTACAACCCACAAAATAAAAGAAAATCCATCAATCAATTGAAACTAAAATCTAGAGGTTTTCATATATGAACAAAACGTAATAAATTGCTAAAATTGAGATATTCACTTATTCTTATATTTTAAATCATATATTTTCTGTGTTAGACAACCATATTAATTTGTTAGTTATACATTTTTTCTTATTTCAACAAAAATCTAAAATAAAAAAAATAGTATTTATATGAAATAATTGAATATTACATAAATTTTATTTTCTAATAGATCAAACAATAATAAAATATGAACAATTTCAAACATATAAAACACATATAAAACCAAACACAATTATATATGTTATATATTAAAATTTACTATAACACTCATGCGGGTGTTAGTCATGGTCATCTAAGTACCCATCGACTACAATTCGGTCTTTCTGAATGTTGGGGTTCAAAATGGTTTTACATGAATATACGGACGGTGTCGAGTAAGATCATTCAAGGTCCAGGTAAGTTTGTAGGAACCTAAAAATATTTTAAAACTATTGATTTACAAATATTATTAAATAATTTTAAAAATAAAAATAAAAATAAAAATCAAAATCAAAACCCGCGCTTTGTAAGCGCGGATCAAAATCTAGTTACGTATTAAGATTATTTCAAAATAGAGGAAGTATACCCAAACTTTGACCCAAGTGGGAGTTATCCGGACCGGCCACTAAAGCACTACTTGCTTTCACTTGGAAGTTACAATGTTATCCGAATTTCTGAACATTTTGTATAGCAAGTAATATTTGAATGTTTACATATTACTAAAAATTTACCTGCACAATAATAATTTTTAAGTTTAAATTATTATTTTTTAATTATTAATATTGTAGATTTTATTATTTTTACCAATATTTTAGTACATATTTGATTTAATTAAACATAAAACTAAGTTTACATTAATTTTGTTTATTTGGAATTAGATTTAAGAATATATATGTGTATATATTTAAAACAATAATATTAGATAGCTTTTTTCTATTTCTTTTGGTTAAATATATTAAATCAATTTTATAAAATTAATAAAAAGTATAATTATAAAAGATTAAAACTGATTAGTATTTAATTTTTTGTAGATATGTAAAAGAAACTAATGATTTTATGGTTGAAATTTATAATTTTTTTAGAAAATTTGAATATTTTAGTAATCAAATTTCATAAGTATTAAATAAAATTAAATAATATTTCCAAATTTTTAATGTCATATTTAAATATATTTATTTTAGTGCCGATGTATGAATTATTAACATATTTTAAAAAAATTATTAAAAATAAAATATTAAATGTAATGTATGAGTTATTACCATATTTTAAAAGATTTACCAAAAATATTAATTAACAATTAATACAATTGTATATCTCATTTTTAACCACAAGCCGTATCATAAATTTTAGTAATCATGTCACATTTTTTTATAAAATTGATTGTAAAAAAACATGTAGCAAATCACTTCTCAAATAATGTTTAGGGATTAAATTTAATGTGATGCATATGTAGTTTGTGTAAAAGAATACGAACCCGATAAATCATGTCGTATTTACATGCCCACCAGCGTTCAAACTCCAATAAGACACTAACACACCAAATTTAGTGTAATTTTATTTTTAAACATCAAAAGTTACACCATTTCATCAAATTTAACGTTCTGTGAGTAGTATTATAAAAAAATTAATGTGATACTATTCATCATATTAAATATTATAATAATATATTTTATTATTTTTATATAATAAATAGGCACTCTGTTACCAAATGAAACAACTTATGCTTTGGCTTTCATAACTCTGGTTTGGTCCGCATCTCCAGTCGTTGTATCTCTACAAATTGATGTTTCGCTTCCAAACTATAGTACCGAATGAATTTGTTTCCATTCTTTTATAATTTTTGCCACGGGACCAAATTTATAGGTAACGCATAAACTTCATGTTACAACCTCAACAAAAACAAGTCGAGAAATAAATCTGGTTGTAGTTAAGAATGATATTTACATTCTTAACAACAACAACAAATCTCAAAGTGTTCCTAGTATATATCTCATCTCCTTTTGGCAAATGATGCCCTTCTCTTCTGGAAAGCCACAGAGACAGCGTCAACATATCTACCCAAGGTTCGACGTGTATACCATGGGAGGAGATTAACTATTCTAAATAAATAATCACATTTAATTTGTACAGGTATTTCTTTCCAAAAATCATGAGTTGATTATGAAACTAACTAATATACAAATAATAAGGGGATGTAATAAATATTTAAGCCTTCAATATATAGGTAAACAAAGGAAGTATGTCTTCTCATTTCTATTTCAACGAGTTCAGCAAAAACTAAAAAGTTGGTAATACCAGGTTTATTTCTCAAGTTGGTAAAGAAGTTTTATTGCTTAAAGTCATAGCTACTTGTCACGCCCCATCAGGATCAGAACGGAACCGGGCCGAGCCGAGAAGGTTCCGGGAAACTTAGTATTTACTTAAGTGTTAAGTTTTGTAAAATATCTAAGTAAGGATAATGTAAAATAATGTGGGCTATCTTAAGAGGTAAGAAACTTAAGGGGGAAGTACTTCAGGGTGAAGTTACTTCATAGGAAGGTAATGATCTCATCCGTTAGATCGGTTTGATCTCAGCCATCCGTTAAGGAGGTGAATGTGTATATAAAGGGGTAAGGCCTCATTGTAAAGTTCATTCAGAAAACTCAATAAAAAAACACTTCCTAAAAGCTCTAGCTTCTCTCTAAAACGTCTCACTCTCTCTCTAAGTACTGATCGGTTTGTCCGAAAGGCTGACTTAGCAAATCACACGGGTGAAAGGTGCTAAGGCCGCACGTCCTGATTGCTGTGAAGAAATCACAGTCCGTGACAGTTGGTATCAGAGCTACGTTGCGATCCATACAAGGGGAGACTCTGTCCGAGAGAAATGGCGAAAGGAGGTAAAGAGAAGGAGGTCAGTTCAACATCCGGTGTGGAGGAACGTGGAAGGGAGGCTACGTCCACACGTGCTGGAACCCAACGGGAGAAGAGTGTTTCCCGTGAGGCCTTGGGTGTGGCCGTGGGTGAAATTGGTGAGAAGCTCGAGAGGGTCGAGCATACCGTCACTGAGCTGGAGGGTGTTGTGTTCGGTGGGCTTGAGGAAGTTAAACAAAATGCTGCCGACTTAGACTCTCGGTTCATTCGACTCGAGGAGTTGGTGACGGGATCCATTCAGGCTGTGCGTGATGACATCGAGGGAATGAAGGCACGCTTTACTGTGATGGAGGAAGACATCACGCTGGTCAAGAGGGAAAGCGTGAATGCCGGGGCCGTTGGAGGAACCAGTGCGGGTCGGGTCGACTTTCCACGACCGAACCGGTTCAACGGTGTGAGGGATGCCAAAGAGGTGGAGAATTTCCTTTGGCAGATGGAACAATACTTCGACAATCTCAACCTGGTGGATGAGAATGCCAAAGTAAAGGCCGCAACGTCTTATCTAACGGACACGGCCATGCTGTGGTGGTGAAGGAAGCACTCGGAGATCGAGCAAGGAACGTGCCGGATCAATACTTGGGAAGATTTCAAAAGGGAGTTGAAACGGCAGTTCTATCCCGAGAATGTTGTCTATGAGGCCCGTAAGAAGTTGAGGGAACTTCGACAGCGTGGTTCCATCCGAGACTATGTGAAGGAGTTCACAACGCTCATGCTTCAGATTCCGAGCCATGACCGCCGAGGATCTTGTGTTTTACTTCACCGACGGACTGAAATCTTGGGCCAAGCAAGAGTTGCAGCGGAGGGGTGTTCAGACCGTCAATGAGGCGATAGCGGTGGCCGAGTCTTTGACTGACTTTCGTACCTCGGGTCCGTCCGAGTCCTTCAAGAGGAAGGAGCAGGTCATGGCCAAAGGTGGGGGAGCAAGACGGGATACAACTCGACCATCCAACCCAAGGGGCTTTGAGAGGGGTGCTCGGCGGGAGGATTTTGAGGCAAGAAAGAAGTCCTTCGTTCCTAAGGGAGGATGCTTTGTGTGCAAGGGGTCACATGCGATGAAGGATTGCCCGAAGATGGGATCTTTGTCCGCAATTATGGAGAATCGGGAGACCGAGACTCCGGAGGAGGGACCAAGTAAGATGGGGTCGTTGCAGCTACTCAACGCCCTAAAGGCTAACCCGGTGGTGAAGCCAACGAGCAAGGGGCTCATGTACGTTGAGGCTTGGATCAACGACAAACCGACCCAAGTGATGGTGGATACGGGAGCCACTCATAACTTCATGGCAATTGATGAGGCCGTGAGACTCGGTGTTAAGTGGTCCAAGAAGGATGGATGGATGAAGACGGTGAATGCTAAGGCTCAACCCGTCAATGGGATAGCCCGAAGGGTCGGGATGCGGCTGGGCAGTTGGAACGGGCCGATGGACTTCTCTGTTATTCCTATGGACGACTTCAAGGTAGTCTTGGGTATGGACTTCATGAGACAAGTCTCAGCCATACCCATGCCTGCATTGAGTTTGGTGTGCATACTCGAGAAAGGATCACCGTGCATGATCCCAGCCTTGGAAGAAAAGACGGATGGTATGCGGCAATTATCAACGATGCAAATCACCAAGGGGGTGAAGAAGGGTAAACCCACGTTTTTGGCCATGATGAAGATGGAGGATGAACCTAAGAACGTGGAGTCCATCCCTCAATTCATTGAGGCCTTCCTTGAAGAGAATAATGACGTGATGCCCGAAAAGTTGCTCAAGGCATTGCCACCGAGGAGGGCGGTGGACCATCAGATCGAGTTGGAGCCGGGAGCCAAACCACCATCCATGGCGCCTTACAGGATGGCTCCATCCGAGCTTGAGGAGTTACGGAAACAACTCGACGAGTTGTTAGGGACGGGGAAGCTGAGACCGTCCAAGGCACCTTATGGCGCACCGGTTCTGTTCCAGAAGAAGCACGATGGATCACTGAGAATGTGCGTGGACTACCGGGCCCTTAATAAGGTGACAATCAAAAACCGTTATCCAATTCTGTTGATCGCGGATCTCTTCGATAGACTTGGTGGGGCGAAGGTTTATACAAAGATGGACTTACAGAAGGGATATTATCAAGTCCAGATAGGCGGAAGGAGACGAACCAAAGACAGCATGCATAACGCGGTATGGGTCGTTCGAGTGGTTAGTAATGCCATTCGGTCTTACGAACGCCCCAGCCACGTTTTGAACTCTGATGAACCAGATCCTACAGCCCTACTTGGATCGGTTCGTGGTGGCATACTTAGACGATATTGTCATCTACAGCAACTCGATGGAGGAGCATGTAGATCACTTACGGACAGTATTCCGGGTTCTTCGTGAAAACGAGCTGTTCGTGAAGCGGGAAAAGTGCACGTTTGCCACCGAGGAAGTTCAGTTCCTAGGCCATATCATCGGGCATGGGAAGCTGAAGATGGATGAACCAAAGTTCAAGTCGATTATGGAGTGGGAGGCCCCGACCAAGGTAACGGAGTTGATATCTTTCCTTGGTCTGGTCAACTACTATCGACGGTTTATCGAGGGATATTCAAGGAAGGCTGCGCCACTGATGGACCTTCTCAAGAAGGGAAAGATATGGGAGTGGTCTGATCGGTGTCGAGAAGCCTTCGAGGAGCTGAAAACGGCGAACCTGTCCTTGCCTTGCCCGATTTCAGCCTACCTTTCGAATTACACACGGATGCCTCCGACTTTGCCATCGGGGGAGTGCTGATGCAGAATGGACATCCGGTTGCCTTTGAGAGCCGCAAGCTTAATGATACGGAACGGCGGTACACCGTGCAGGAGAAAGAGATGACCGCCATAGTCCATTGCTTGCGAGTTTGGAGGCACTATCTTCTGGGAGCACATTTCTCGGTCAAAACGGATAACGTGGCGACGAGCTACTTTCAGACTCAGAAGAAGCTGTCCCCAAAACAGGCAATATGGCAAGACTTCCTGGCTGAGTTCGATTACACGTTATAGTATAAGCCGGGAAAGGTGAACGTAGTGGCAGATGCACTAAGCAGGAAGGCGGAACTAGCGACAATGAGCCAAGTCGAGGGGACCATTATGGCTCGGATCCGGGAGGGGCTGGAGCGTGATCCAGTTGCCAAGGAGCTAGTGAAGCTGTCCAATGAGGGGAAGGTGCATCGATTTTGGGTAGAGGACGGGCTACTCTACACCAAAGGTCGTCGACTCTATGTCCCGAAATGGGAAAGTCTTCGACGGGATATCATTCGGGAGTGCCATGATACTCGGTGGGCGGGCCATCCGGGACAGAAGAGAACGACGGCACTTGTTGAAGCGGGGTACTACTGGCCACGGATGAGGGATACCGTGGAGTTGTATGTAAAGACTTGTCTAGTTTGCCAACAAGACAAGTCCGAGAATAAGTAGTCCATGGGTTTACTGCAGCCACTTCCCATCCCGGAGCGACCATGGGACTCGGTTTCGCTCGACTTCATCAGCGCGTTACCAAAGTCCGAAGGGTTTGGATCCATCTTGGTGATCGTAGACCGGTTCTCTAAGTACGGGACGTTCTCGGAATGTGGTCGAGACTGTACCGCGGAGGAGGCAGCAAGGGCGTTCTTTAAGAATGTGGTGAAATTTTGGGGGCTTCCGTGGAACATTGTGAGTGATCGGGATCCCTGATTCACCGGGAGTTTGTGGACGGAGCTGTTCAAAATGCTGGGAACAAAGTTAAGTTTCTCAACAAGCTTTCACCCACAATCAGATGGGCAGACCGACAGGGTGAATGCCTTGTTGGAGGGATATCTCCGACACTTTGTAAGCGCCAACCAACGGGACTGGGCCAAGTTGTTGGACATAGCCCAGTTCTCATACAATCTTCAACGCAGCGAGGCAACGGGACGGAGTCCGTTTGAGCTTGCAACGGGACAACAGCCATTAACCCCGCATACTTTGGCCACACCAAAGACTGAAGGGAAGAGTCCAGGGGCGTTTATAATGGCTAAGCAGTGGGAGGAACATGCTGATCTTGCCCGAGCATGTTTGGAAAAGTCCCAAAAGCGGATGAAAAAGTGGGCGGATGAGAAACGACGTTCTTCGGAGTACTTAGTGGGCGACCTTGTCCTTGTTAAGTTACTTCCACAACAGTTCAAGGCATTCCGGAGTCTGCACAAAGGCTTGATCCGGAGGTACGAAGGACCGTTTGAGGTAGTTGGAAAGGTGGGGAAGGTTTCCTACCGACTGAACCTACCAGACACATTGAAGATCCACCCGGTCTTTCATGTTAGCATGCTGAAACCTTACCATGCTGATGAGGACGACGAAGATAGAGGCGTCTCAAAAAGGGCACCACCAGTCATGACCAAGTCCTATGACAAGGACATTGAAGAAGTGTTGGCGTCCAAAGAGGTAAGGAAGCAAGGAGTCCCGAGGCAAACCCATTTTCTAATCAAGTGGAAGGGACTACCCGAGGCTGAAGCAACTTGGGAACCGGAAAACGATCTATGACAGTTCTGGGAGGCATTGAAGGCATACACGGCGACGAGGGCGTCACCGCCTTAGGTGGGGGAGGATGTCACGCCCCATCAGGATCGGAACGGAACCGGGCCGAGCCGAGAAGGTCCCGGGAAACTTAGTATTTACTTAAGTGTTAAGCTTTGTAAAATATCTAAGTAAGGATAATGTAAAATAATGTGGGCTATCTTAAGGGGTAAGAAACTTAAGGGGGAAGTACTTCAGGGTGAAGTTACTTCATAGGAAGGTAATGATCTCATCCGTTAGATCGGTTTGATCTCAGCCATCCGTTAAGGAGGTGAATGTGTATAAAAGGGGGTAAGGCCTCATTGTAAAATTCATTCAGAAAACTCAATAAGAAAACACTTCCTAAAAGCTCTAAGTTCTCTCTAAAAACGTCCCACTCTCTCTCTAAGTACTGATCGATTTGTCCGAAAGGCTGACTTAGCAAATCACACGGGTGAAAGGTGCTAAGGCCGCACGTCCTGATTGCTGTGAAGAAATCAGTCCGTGACATACTGCTATGCCAATCTACCTATGTCATAATCAACTTTTATTAATCTAATTAATTAAAGAGAAAAGATAAGTAGTAACTAACAAAAAATATGTAAGAATAGAGTCTTGTTATTGGTCGTATGAACTTAACTCTGCTAGATTTAAATTAGATCATACTCCTTTTTTTTCAAAATGTTCCATATTATAGAAACTGTTTTTGTTTCATTTCATTTTTTATATTTTCAATACAACAATTAATGGTGAATTGTAAATTTCAAAATATTTATTAAAATTCTATTGGTTAAAAGTTATAGGGAATAGTTAGTTACAAAAAATAATGTATTGGTAATTAAAATTTCTTAAATTTTCTTAATATATGTGAAAATCTTAAAACATGAAATATTTTGAAACAGATAGAATATTTAATATACTGATTTATTTTATCATTTAAGACATACTCCCTCTGTTTTAAAAAGATTATGTTTTAGAGTTTTCACATTTATTAAGAAAATATCTCAAATTTTAGTTACTAATGTCTTAATTTTCATAATTAATTATTTCTTAAAACTTTTAACCAATAAGATTTTGATTAACACTTTGAAATTTGCATTTTATCATTAATTCATGCAATAATTTTTTTAAAAAAATGTAACTTTTAAAAAAGAAATTCTAAAACATGTATCTTTTTGTAAAGTAGGGTGTATAATTTATAACAGATGTTTTAAACCTATGTCAATATATTTAAAATGGAGTTGAATTATATTTTTGTATGATATCATTTGGAGTTAAAAATGGGGAAATAGCTCGTTGAATAAATATGATATCATCTGAATTAAAAATGGATTTGAATTCTATTTTAATATTTTTTTTTAAAACGTAACTCCAAACTTTAATGAAAAAATTATAAGTATAAATTAATAACTATACAAATTTATGTAGGTAACATAAAAAAACAAAAACAAAACAAGATTATGTTAATTTGATACAGGATACATTTGAATTTGGTCAAATAATGAGAACTATTTTCTATTTTGAGAACGAATTTGGATTTCATATGTTAGAGGAAGAGATATGTGGTGATAATAGTTGGATCGATGGCTTTTAGTGATATAAAATAATTATAATATCTGAAAAAGTAAAGTTATATTTTTATTAATATAGTTTATAAATGAGATTATATTCAAATGCATTTGCTATATCAAATAAAATGAGTTGTAAGAAATTAATAACACATGATTTTAAATTGTATTCAACTCTTTGATTGAATAATAATAGATTTCTAACTCTTTTAATGAAGAGGTTTGTAAATACTAAATTTCAATTTTTAATAAATACTTCCTCCGTTTTTTATATTTGATGTTTTAGAGAATTTTTTTTTGTTCTAAATTATTTGACGCTTTCAATTTCTATGTAAAATTTATTAGTAATTAATGTTAGATGACGAATAATATTTTAGTTTATTATTGGTTGAATTGTGGTTAGGTAAACAATTAATGATGTTTTTATTTAGAAAATGAAAAGAATAAATGTTTCTTAATTTATGTGCATAATCCTAAAACGTCAAATATAAAAAAGAAAATAAATATATTTTAATACAATAATCAATAATACTAAATACTGAAATGGTTAAGTTAACTATTATTATTAATTACTTTGAATAACAATAATTATCAAATATAAAGAATCAACTTTAAATTACTGTTGGATAACACCTCTTGAATATTTGTTACGTAGGATGAGAAACATACTATTTTTTCCTGTTTGATGTTTTGAAGTTTTGCGCATATCTTAAAAATATATTTGATTTTATATATTTTGTAAAAAAAACACTATTAACTATCTAATTAATCATAACTGAATCAATAAAATAAAGATAAATATCTCAAATAGATTTTTAAAACTTTTATCATAAAAATAAAGTTAAAAATGATCAAAATAGATTTTTTATTTACAATTTTTTTAATTTTTTTTTTATTTATTTTATACTTAGCTTTCAATACTTCATCCTATAACTCTAAACTTTAGGTGTATATTAATTAATAAAAAAGATAAATATATTGACACCATTTAAGAAAATCTATTTTGATCAATTTTTTTTATTAAAAGTTATTTTGGTGAAAAAAACATTTTAAGTCTATGTTTAAAAAATAATCTATGGAATATAAAAAAAACATATACCAAAAAAATCAATAAATTTTATATTGGAAAACTGAAAATGCAATGTAATTCGAAGCAGATGGAATTCTTCAAAACATCATCTAGTAAAAAGCTTCACATAGTATTTCATTTGGGCTGTAAACGTTATGCCCAATTTATCTTCCTTCATTAAATATCTTAACTCATCGTTTCTCTTCAGCTTCAAAACCAGAGAGAAACATCAAATCTGCAATCTCCATGGAAAAGTATCTCTCTTTCTGATTCTTCTTCACGGTTTAGCTTTTGGGTATTTTTCTTTTTTTAGTTTCCTTTTAGATGTAAGGAACCCGAAACTTAGGATTCCATAACTTAGCTTCGGAGGTATTTGATTAGGGCTTTGGGATATGGATAGGATCAGTAATCTGCCGGATGATTTGCTCTTGAAGATTTTCTCACATCTTCCTACCAAATATGTTCTCAGGACAGCGCTTTTGTCCAAAAGATGGAAGTTTATTTGGACGATGGTTCCAAGATTTGATTTTGACGATGGCTTTGAACTCGACCCTTCCAGATACAAAACATTCACTCAGTACGTGTGCAGATCAATGGCATCGCGTACAGTTCCACCTCTAGAATCTCTAAGATTCGACGTTGGTCCTTGTTGCAGTACTGAAGACATGGTAACATGGATCAGAACCGGGGTGGTTCAGGGTGTATGTGAGCTCGAGATCGTCCACACTGAAGAACACTTAAAGGAACATAGACCAATCAGATTACCAAAGAGTCTTTATACTTATGAGAAGCTCGAGGTCTTGAAACTCACTTACTCGATTGGTCTTGATGTTCCTCTCGATGTTTGGTTTCCCTCTTTGAAAACGTTACACCTTATCTCTGTAGAGTATGAGACCAATGAATGTCACAGTAGGCTTTTGTCAGGATGTCCTGTTCTTGAGGAGTTGGTGTTGGACAAGAGTTTGAACAGCCACTCTCTGAGAACTTTCTATGTTGAAATGCCTAACTTACAGAGGTTATCTATAGTTGATGTGTGTGAGGAACCGAACTACGGTCTTGATGGGCTTCATATGACTGTGATTAATGTCCCGTCTTTGAAGTATTTGAACTTTGTGGATTACCATGACGACTTGTGTTTGTGTGAGAATATGCCTGAGGTGGTTGTGGCAAATGTTAAAGTTGTTTACAGTAGTCCCGAGAAGCTACTTGGATCTATTCCATCAGTCAAGCGTCTCTGCTTATGTTTATCCGCTTCATTGGTAATAAAATAGATCTTGTGTTTCATCTCATTTTGTTACATGGCTACTGTTCTGCTTTATGTTTTCAACATTCTCTATGCAGCTTCATAGCTGCTTTGGATTTTTTCATCTTGTTCATTTGGAGCTATGTGCAGCCTCCCGAGGGTGGTGGGATCTACTTACTTGGATGCTAGAAAGTTCTCCTAAACTACAAGTTCTCAATATCTGTGTGGTACCTCCTTAACCGAGCCTGATAGTTTCAGTTTCTTTATTCAAAATATAGGTGCAAGTCTGACGTGTGTTCTGTTAGTGCAATGAACGACCTTGTACCACGAAGTCCATTAGGGGTCAGTGGAGAGGACCAAGTTCAGTTCCTGAATGTTTGATGTTCCATCTACATACTTTCAAGTGGAAGAATTACAACACACAAGCTGAAGAGAAGAAAATAGTCGCTTACATCCTCAATAACGCAAGACAGTTGAAGATTTTGGGTATCTCTGGGTCGAGATACTATTCCAAGGAAGAGCGATTTAAGAAACTCAATGATTTGGTTTCTCTGCCTAGAGCTTCAAGCTCCTGTCAGCTTCTGATGGATTGAGAAAAGATTGTTAAATTATGTTTCTTGAAATCTAGAAGCATTCAGTTAGGTGTGTTAGCTTATAGCTTTTTATGTTCTTGTTCTTACATGTTAGAGTGTTAGAGGAAGTAAGACTTTACTTGTATTCAGGATAAGGTATTTTTCTCTATATATTAGAGGAAGCTGACTGTTGGATCTGGTATCTTTCTCTATATATTTTTCTTTTCCAAATAGCAATACCTTCTAATGAAATGAATTTATTGGATCTTTGTTTTACATTATTAATTAATTATTTTGTTTGATTTGTTTTCCCATTTTCTACCAATGTATTTATAAAATAAAATCTTCAAAATAAAATTCAATAAACTAATAAAAATGGTAAATTAAGTATTATTCTGGTTTTAAATTGGACTGTTCATAATATATCAAAATTTGATAAAAACATAATTTTTTTAAAAAAAAAAATATTATATAAATATATGATTTTAATAAGACTTTAAAATACTAATTATTTTATATAAAATTTATTATTTTTCCAAAGTGAAAATATTCTTATTTTTACTCAAATTTGTTTTGTGTTAAGTTGAATATAAATACATACAGATTCTAGTATACTTATCTTTAATACACCAAAATACTAAATAATTTACTAAGAAAATGATAAAATTAAAAGTATAAATTTTAATAAATATTTTAAGTAAAAACTTAAAAATATTATTTTAAAAAAGAATTAATAACTCCGTCAACCAATAAAGATACAATTTATATATTAACTATTTATAAAACTTTACTGTGAATAGATAACCAGAACTAGATTTTGATCAGAGAATATTCAAAGTGAATAATTATTATTTAAATAATATTTTGATTAAAATAAATTATAATTACACCTATAGTCTATGTTATCTAACTTTATATAATATTATTTAAATATGTTTACATTATTTTAGTTAGTTTTTTTTTAAATTTTAAAATTAAGAAACACTATAATTAGTATTCTATATAAATTTTAATATATATATATTAGATAAAAATAATTTATGAAAAATGTTAGTAGTTATACTGCGTTTGTGTTCTCAGTCTTTAATTGTGAAATAAAATGAAATGTATATACTCCCTCAGTTTCTAAATAATGTACATTTTAATTTTTTCACACAAATTAAGAAAAAAATAACTTTTAACAATCAATGCATTAAGTTTTTAAAATATAACAATTTTCCATAAATTTTAACCAATAGCAATTCAATAAATCTAAAATTTTCAATTAATATTTCTTAGAAATAGACAATTCATTATTAAAAATACATAGAAAATTGAAAACATTGTTCAATTAGAAACAAGTAAAATGTGGTAGAACATACATCATTTAGAAACATAGGAAATATTTAATTTCGTAGAATTAATAATATTTGAATTTTTTGGTTCATATCTAAAATAGATAATGAATTGATTCAAAATGATGGATTTCTTTATGGGAAATTCTCTTAAATAACCCTTTTAAGTTTTTATCATAAAATAGCCCTAAAAAAAATGACATAAATAAACTTTTTTATTTTGAAAAGTTTAATATATTTTTAAAATTTTAAATCTCATTTCCAAAACTCATCCCATAACTCTAAACTCTAAGTATAGATTAGTTAACCCAAATGGTATAAATGTATATGCACACCCTTTAATAAAATCTATTTAAATTTGAATTTTTAAGTAAATGATAAACGCTATTGGATTCAACTATACACGACTCGAACTGACTGGGATTCGGTAGGTCCCGAACCCGAACTAACAAATTTTAATTATCTTATAGAATCTAAATATTTAAGATCCGAAAAACTCGAGCCAAATTAGATCTGAGAACCCAAATGCCCGGACCTACATTTACTACAAAAAAAAACATTTTTATGGCATTTTTTCGAAAAAAAAAACATTTTTATGGCCCACACAGTAAAAGCTATCGGCCGAACTAACTGCAATAAAACCCCCCAACTTTCCAGCGTATCGCTCCAGAAGGCTTAAACATATCTCTCTCCTTATCCACAATTTCTCCCTCGTGTATTTCACCTTTTTTAGTTAAATGATCCATATACATTTTTAGGTCAAAGAATTATACAAAAAAAAAAACATTACAAAGAATTAATTAAAGAAATCATTACCTTAATGTGTCATTTGATTAGAACTTATGAAATATTTAATATAGAGATTAGAGAGCTTTACAAAAAATCATCTAAAGAGTAAAATTCACATTAAAGTTTTAAAGTGTAAGACAAGTAACACAAATACAAGCTAGCACCAATGCATAAATTACCCAATATGCCACCAGGTATTTAATCTCCATTCAAGTATATTTAATCTCCATTCATGTATTTATAAATAAGAATTCAGACCAATTCGGATAAAAAATCATTTAATTTAGAAAGAAATGTTAAACTATATTGTATATATTATAGATTTAAAGGAAATCTATTACATATATTTGCAAAATAATTTTGAAAGTGCCAATCTTGCAAATTTGAGTTATTAATCCTTACATATTTTTATTATATTTTTGGATAAAAATTTATAAACTTAAGATTTAACAATAACAGCAGTTTGTTTACCGGTATGGGATGCAAATGGTCTAATCCATTAAAAAGTTAATGGGGAATTTTACGTTCAATTTTTACTTAAGAATTTTTTATCAAAAAAAATTTAGTTGTCGGTTTTAAACATTAAAAATCCAACCAAAATTTTTTTCCTGAAATATTTTTCATATTGGTTTAATTTTAATGTTTTCTACCTCAAATGTTAAAATAATATCCGAAAACCTAAAATAGTACGTAAGCCTTAAAAATATACATGAAAATTCTAAAAATATTTGAAAATATGTAAAATAAATTAAAATATATCTGAAAATTGATATTGTATCTATAAACCCGACATAAATTAAAATATATATAACCAACATAAATTATAATATATAAAGACTTAAAATTTTAATATTTTAAAAATAGTTTCAGAAAAAAAATTCAAAATTTAAAATTATTTTTGAAAAAAATAAAAAAAAATGATTTTTTTTATAAAGCCTTCGAATTTAAAAATAGAGATTTCAAAAATTATAAAAATTGTTTTTACTTAAAAATTATATATATATATATATAAATTAATGATAGAAGACTATATATCTTTTAATAAAAAACATTTGTGAAAATATCTCTTTAGCAAACATAAACATAAATAGTGGTATAAAATGAAGTAAAATTAGAATTTCCTAAAAATATTGGGTCATATGTTATCTAATCAAATATTATAAACCATCTAAAACATGAATCGATATCCAGATAGACATTATGGTTATATTTGAAACCGAATGAAACCGGATTAATTCGAATCGATACGGGCTATTTTTGCCGATACCTAACGATTGTAAATTAATTAAACCATAAGTGTTGCCAAAACTTGTTCCAACAAATTAAAAGAAAGAGAATCTGAAATATCCGCATATTCCTCTCTGTAGCGCTAATAATTGATGCGTGGGAATATGTATTCGTCGGTCAACAAGAGAGCCACGTCATCTCCCAGTGCTGTTTCTTACTATCATTATTCTATCACCCGTCTTTTCCACACAGCAACTATCATATATATTGTTATTATTATTATCTTTTTAATTAAAATCACCAAACTTCATCAATAAATAAATAAATAAATAAATAAATAAATAAAACAAATAAAATTATTCTTCTCTTCTTCTTCTTCTTCGACGATTCTCCTGAATCAAATAATCGGTTCAAAATCTCCGGCGATCTTAGAAGAAACCTAACATTTTCTCAAAATCGGAGGGAAACCGCCATGGATGAGACGTATTCTAATCTAATGGATTATCTCAAGCACCCCTCTTTTACAGAGACATTCGTCGACATCTTACTCTGCGCTGTCCCGATTTGGCTCGCCGTCATGATCGGTCTTTTGATCGGATGGTCTTGGCGTCCGAGATGGACCGGGTTGATCTATCTAGGGTTCCGTTCTAAGCTTCGGTTTCTATGGACTGCCCCGCCTGGGTTTGGCGCCCGTCGTCTTTGGCTTGCTTTCACTGCTCTCTCCGCTTTCTCCGTTTGCCGCACCGTATGGTCAAGGCGTGACGCCACAGCTAACAAATCGGCGAATGGTTCAGCGCCGACGCAGACTCAGGCTCCTGGAGAGGAGAGTCTTCAAAGTGATGAAACAGGGTTAGTTTCCAGGTCTATTTTTATTACAGAACATGATGGATATGTTTCTTTTTTCTTACAATCTGAGATTCTCTCTGTTCTGTTAATCATAGTTATGTGTTCAAAAGAAATACGAATTGATTTTACAGTAATGACACTTGAAAAACGTTTTACTTTTACAGAACATGATGACATTATAGCTGTGTAGTTATGTGTTTAAAAACGGAATGTTTGCGTTAATGTTAGCTTATAGAGCTATTTAGTATGGTTTATTGATTGATTTTATACTTAAGTGTATCAGCCTTGTGACATTAATTATTTTCGCATTAATATTGGTTGTAATTTGAGGAAAATGGGGGTAAATGTATTTGCAGAGCTAGCGATAACACAACGGTGAGAGAGGAGATTGTGACAGAGAATGATCTAGAGCATTTGCTTCAGCTTCTTGAAGTTGGAAATGCTAACATGGAGTGGCAATCCATGATGGACAAGACCACTCCAAATATGAGCTACCAGGCTTGGCGCCATGAGCCTGAGGTAATCTGATTTTTTTTTACTCTTGCTTTGTATCCATCTCCATGTTGAAAAAATGGATCCTTTATAGAAATTTAAATGACATGTGATTCAGAGGAGCTGATTTTAGATTCTTGGTTCTTCCTTGAGGACATGTTTTCTTGTTTAAGTTATGGGTTTCGTTGAGGGAGATGTTTTTCTTTAGGATGACTATGGATGATGTAAACATTGTGGTTTGCAGTAGTATGCGTCGCTTTTGTGTGGCATTTTTATGATATCTGACCTGAAACTGGTATTTGCTGTGTAGAACTGGTTGTTTCTTAAACACTAGATGATGCAAAAATGTTTTATGAAGCCATGTTTTTTAGCCTGAAAGGTTGTGTTGTTTGTCAGACAGGTCCTGTTATTTATCGGAGTCGAACTGTGTTTGAAGATGCAACTCCAGATATTGTTAGGGATTTCTTCTGGGATGATGAGTTTCGACCTAAATGGGATTTTATGCTTGCCAAGTTCAGAACTTTGGAAGAGGACACTCAGACAGGAACAATGATTGTTCAGTGGAGAAAAAAGGTCTCTGAGACTTTTTGAGGTCTTCTTAATAAACCTCATGGGAAGCTAAACTATTGTGTCATTACTAATTTCCTTTTTACCTGCAGTTTCCCTTTTTCTGCAGTGACCGAGAGTATATCATTGGTCGGAGAATATGGGAATCTGGAAACAAGTATTATTGTGTTACAAAGGTAATACCACACTTCAATAACTTGTTCTTTCGCCTTCCGAAGGGAACGGACCATTGTCTCTTAGTAAATGAGTGAGATTGGTCAAATAAAGACAAATCCAACTCTTGTTTCGCCTAAACGTTACACTTGTTTTATATTGTAGGGAGTTCCTTATCCAGCATTACCAAAGCGTGACAAGCCAAGGCGTGTTGAGATTTATTTCTCAAGTTGGGTTATCAGACCGGGTAAGCCTTTTGAAAATGCAAGTCTTTTTGGTTTTCTGTAAGCTGGAACATGGTTTGAATGTTAAGGGAAATACAAAACAATTGCAGTGGAATCTCGAAAAGGAGATGGACAGCCAACGGCTTGTGAAGTATCTCTAGTCCACTACGAAGACATGGGGATCCCAAAAGATGTAGCAAAGTTAGGCGTCCGTCATGGCATGTGGGGAGCCGTCAAGAAGCTCAACTCGGGTTTACGAGCTTACCAAACCGGTAGAAAATCAGACTCGAGTCTATCCCGGATCGCTCAAATGGCAAGAATCACCACAGTGCTTGACATGGATTCTACGGAATCATCTACAAGTGATGAAGACAGAAGCAGAGCAATGGGCTACGGGAGAAGGCAGCGGGACAATTTGAGAATGGACTGGAAGTGGATCGTTGTAGGAGGTGTTGCATTGGCTTGTGGCCTTCACACTGGGGTCATTGGTAAAGCGTTACTTGCTGGAGCTGGCCAGAGACTTGCTCGCCGGTGAAAAATATTGCCGTATTCTTGCTATTATTACTATTACTATTGTCCCTTGACTGAAAAAAAGAAGAGAAAACATATACATATAACTAGCGGAAATGTATTATTCTTGCAACTCCGATGAGAAGGGCATGAGGTTTTGATGGTGAACCAACCATGTAGAGTATAGCTTCAAGCTATGGAGTGAGATATGTATTTTATAAATTATATGAATCTACATTAGAGCTCTTAAAAGCTTAAAATCTTTGCATGTGACAATGTGTATCTCTCATTCCGTTGATCAAAAGGAGAGAAAGATGGCAAAATTTATCTCCTACATCAACTCACTACACAGTGAACACAAGCCATTCTTTATTGCCTTTTATGGTTGCAGATGAAGGGTGCACAAAGGTTTGCTTCTAGTGCTGTGGAGGATGCAGAGTAATCACCAAACTCACTGCCCAATTCATCTGAATCGAATTCAACATCAGATAGTGGACCTTGACCTGAATCTCACTCCCTTCAATATCAGTCTTCTTAAAGAGATTGCTTCCTTTTTTCCCCAGAGTTGATCTCATTCCATAAGGAAGAACCGACCCTGAGAGGAGGTTCGTCTGCCAGGAAAGATCCCATGAAGCAAATCAGAATCAACAGGTAATGGATAACCTCCCTGCCAGTCTTAGTACCGAGGACCAAGACCCTCTAACGATTCATTTCTTTCATCTTCATACTCTACTTCTTGTTGAGATGTCCTGTCTTCCTTTCCCACATTGGCTGTCTCCTTCTCTAGCTGAGGAAGATGCACTTGTTCAACACTACAATCCACTATACTTATAGGCAAGGTAGACGGTGATGTCTCTGCTCTTGTGTATATTTGCTTGTTCATTATTCACTGACGCATTTCCATTGCTGTTTTTTGTATATGTACAAGGTGATGGAAGTCCCTGACCAGCTGACCTCCATCCAAGTCACCAAACTACCTGTTTTCCTCTGCCACATTGAAGAAGAAACATTAGAAAACGCAATAAAACTCCCAAGGATAGAGAGAGAGAGAGATGCAAACTAAGTACCTCCAAAATCTCATGTTGAGCGAACTTGCACCTGCAGTCTTAGAATCTCAGAGCTCTTCCACTTCTCCTGAAGTGCGTCAACCACAGCCTGAGTGCCATCTGCACCCTTTAACTCTCATCTCTCTCTTTGTATCAAACATCACCTTCCTCAACCGATGCAGCTCAGCTTCCTGAAGAGTCATCTCTGCAAGTGAGTAACTACTCTCCTTCTCACATTCTCTTCTTCTTCCACAGACCTTCTCTCTTGTTCATAAAACTGATCATCGTCCACAATACCTCCGTAAGATTTTGTGCTGTAGAATTTATGTTATAAGATTTTTGTGTTGTATCCATAAAATTAAATTATTAGTTTATCAAATTAACAGTATATTTTAAAATAATAATTTTGATTATTTTGAAATAAAATAAATAATAAATGTAATCAAATATATATATATATATTAATTAGTTATTGTATAATTAAGAAATGGTGATGTTATAAAACACAATGGGCAAATCTCTCAAATAGACTTTTTGAAGTTTTTGTCACAAAATAGCACTAAAAAAATACCAAAATAGACCTTTTTTTTATTTTAAAATTTTTAATATTTTTAATTTTTTATTTAATTACAAACTACACCTCCAAAACTCAACCCCATGACTCTAAACCCTAAGTTTAGATTAATTAACCCAAATGTATAAATATATATTTACACCTTTTAATAAAGTCTATTTTGGTCGTTTTTTTTAAGTGTTATTTTGGGGACAAAAACTTTTAAGTTCTATTTTGATCTTTATCTCAATAATATATACCAAATTTTATTTCTATGTAAGTAAAGTTTATATCTATGCACATATATGTACACCTGTTACATTTTAGTGGGATACGTATGTATTAAAATATATTATTATATTTAAATTAGTGGAATATAATATATTAAATTAAATAAAGAAAATGAAAATATATTTGAAAGCACCTAGGATAGGGCTGTGAAAAAATTGCTTTCTAAAGGTACGAATTGAAATGAAAGCTTGCTACAACTGTGAATTCCAAAAATTTAATCAAAGCTTGATTGTGTACTTTTAGTGCTTTAGAATGAAACAAAGTTGTACACAGCACTACACACAGATGTAACCAATCACTTCCTTAATTCCAAAAGGGTAAATGTACGCTACTTTGACTGTAAGAGTATATATACTAGAATGGAATCCGCGCTATGTGTGGTTAAATTTTATTTTTATATTTAAACATTTATTTTACTTTATAGATTGTTTAAATTTGTTGTTTCGACTTTTTAGAAGAATTGTATGTCGTCAGGGAGCTCTGAATACCTAATATAAGTATTTGTATATGAAGTGACAGCGAGAAGTTGACACCAACTCTAACTTTAGATGTGCCATTTTGACCTACTAATCTTAATCTAAATTTTCCATCCAGTTCTATATGGTTTGAGATCTTTTAAAAAATTAATATTTATATGATCTATTTTGAATGTGTTTTTACGCTTTTTAATTGAATATATTAGTGAATATATGATAGGTTAAAAATTAGATTTAATATATATGATTCCATTTATAACTAATTTAGTTTTTTGAAAGATTATAAACATTAAGGAATGTAAGATATGTGAATTGTTTATTATTTTGATGTGATTTATTTTCGAAATACATTGTGGGTTGGTTTCGGACTAATGACTAATTTGATTTAAATTGGTTAAACATATTTATGATAAATTACATGTATAAATAAATATGTTATATCATGTAATCTAAATGATTTAGATGAACATGTGTTTAATAGTCCAAAATTAAAATATAATACATGAAAAGCAAAATATGACTCAAATTTAATAGATTATATATATTTTAATATCTTTTTATTTAAAATATGAATGAATTCTTAATTCTAACAAAATCTTTTTTTAAATATACTTTGAAAATAATTATTTTAATTTGTAATTGTCACTAAAATATAATTAAAATATTTTATATGTTTTAAAAATTTTGTTTTAAAATCAAAACTGAATTAATGTTTATTTATAATTATATTTAGTGATAATTATAATTTATATTAATTAATTAAGAAAATGAAATTTAAAAAGATTCTTAAAATATATTGTTAGAATTTTTTAAAAAAGTTTCTGATTGCTTTTGATTAAGATATTAAATGATATTATAATTAAATTATGTATACTTTGATTAACTTTTTTATAGATGGTCCAAATAAAATATCACACATAAAAAAGTCATAGGACTCTGATTTAATAGATTAGATATTCAAGTTTTTGTAACATCCCGATTTTTGATATATGTGGAAAAAATTAAGATAACTGATTTGGTTATTTATGTTATCAAAGTGTGTTTATCTTTTTTATCATATATACGTTCAGAACTCCAGAGTTAAGCGTGATTATGCTGAAGTAGTGAAAGATATGTGACTTATCAGAAAATGGTTTGCCAACCGTGTGAGTGAAGCCAAAACACGAGCAAAGATCATGTGGTGATTGCATGGACATTAAATAATAATTTTAAACCTTGAAAAAATTATACATCAACCATTGGAATGAGATGAAATTCACGAACACAAAAAAAAAATAGACGTGGATGGCTTATTAGCCATTGAGCGATCAAGATGTTACAGTTTTATTTTGGTCGAGTTTTTTTGTCGACATACATATCCAAGACTTATGTCGACGATACTGTCCAATATTCCAACAGTTTATTTATATATTATGTGTATCTATATGATCTATATATTTGAATATATTTTTAATAAGAAAGTACTTGCACTAGTGTTTGCGTATGTTCGATTTTTTCCATTTGGCAAATACCAACCGACCGATAAGATTAGAGACCGATGAAAATATAACCGAATAACTCCCATGCGAATAATATAATGATTTAGTTCTCAAAAAAATATAATGATCAATTGATTTGAATAGATCTTCAGCACCAGTGTCAGGTTCTATAATGACTGCAATGCATTAGCAAACATAACTATAAAAGCTAATTAGGGCACACTTATCATACATGTTAATATCATTTACCACGTGTGCATATATAGTTTCCTAAAACTTGATATTACCAAGTCCTATTTGTATTTATTTTCTCTAATGATTTTGGATGATCCTGACTCCAACCCAATACTGGAATTAAGTCAAAACAACGAGCTGGAAAATAAATAGGAGTGTGACTAATTCCAAATATGAGAAATCAACATACAAGGCCATCAGACCAAATGTCATATTGTTAAGAACATCAAACTTTCCAAGACACTAGCTGATATGAAATCATTAACCAATGAGTTTTGATTGATTACTTTTAGATTTATTTATCGACAAGCTAATGTGTTAGCAAATTCAATAGCTAAATATTCGTTACGCGAGCGTAAAACTTTTGTCTCAGAATCTTGAATAAAACGGGCTGTTTGTTTGGTGACAAAAAAAACTAAGATCAATCTTAAATACAGTAAATTAAGATATTTTTTGGCAGTCACAAAGTAGAGTTGTCATTTGGGTTAGTTCACGTCCAATTATCAATAACCATTTCTTATTTATGGACAAATATTGACGGCATCCATTAACAATCATGTCCATTAAGGACTATGCCCATAAATGACTTTGTTGACATGGGATATCCGTGAGGTTCATTATAGACCATATAAGAAAACATGTAAACCTACAAATGCAATATACAAGTTCCGAAGACTGAAATCCATACAAAACAAAACAGATTTCTTACAATGGGTTATCTAAATTACAAAACCTACTACATACAAATCTGCTACAACTAATGAGTTTTGACCTTAAAAAAATTCATTTTATGGTTTTGGCGAAAAAATTTGTGTTTATCAATTTTGGAGGAAAATTTGTTTTGTTTTTTTAGCGAAAACTCTATTTTTTGCAAAAAAACTGTATTTTGCGAATTTGGTAAGAAAAACAATTTTTTGTGATTTTTCGGAAACCTTGATTTTGTGGTTTCGACTAGAAAACTCATTTTTCAGTTTTAGCGAGAAAACTTAGCTTTGTTTTGGTTGAAAAATTCAATTTTTTGGGAAACTTGATTTGCGAGTTTGATGGAAAGACTCAATTTTGACGTTTTGGAGAAAAAATGATTTTACGTTTTGGTTAAAAACCTAATTTCTATATAAAAAAGATTCTTCAAATTTAATTTAAGTCATAATCCTATTTATTTCATATTATTGGACGGACCATGTCCATATAGTCCAAACCCACTAGCATTGATGGTCTTAATTAGACTTGTGATTCTTGTCTAGTTATAATCCATGTTGAAAAATAAGCATATTTATATTTGGACATGAACAACCCATAGTCTGCCCACCCATTTGACAACTATATCACAAAGCACTAAACACATAGAACCATAAACTAAATGAGTTAATGAGCAAAATGCAACTTTGAATTGTTTTTTTACATCGAAATGCCATCCTATTCTCTAACAAGAGGTGGTTTATGGAGCTAGACTAGAATAGAACAATTGACAAAATATAAATCTCTACGAAAAACGTGCAATCTTGGCTAGTGAGTATGTTGTCCGATTTTTCGCCATCGGATGGTAGACAATCTTGAAATCCAAGAATTTTCCTTGTTGACAAAGTAACTCCTTCAGTTCCATTGAAAAGCTAATCCATGATATTGGTTTTTAAATCATCAAAAGGAGATCCTTACAATCTGTTCCGAAAAACTAACATTTTGATATTGAATCATACTTTCCAGAGGCCAAATTATTGCTTTAAGTTCCACATGCAAAGGTGATAGACGGATTCCTCGGTTTCTCAAACCATTAGTTGATCATTTCTTGAATCTCTTCTCCAACTACCATAACCACTGTATTATGAGTCAGAAGTTTACGATCCATCTAGCAAACAAATACTCAACAAGCATAAGCTTGTTATGACCTTAGAAGTTGTAAATAATATAATATAATATAATAATATAATAAAACTAAGGAGATTTATATTCATATATATTCGTCGATTAGTCCAGAAGATGTTTAGTAGTAGTACTTGATAAATATTGTGGTGATGAAAGTTTACTTGATTGTGCAGCTCCAAACTCAGCCTCACATGGATGGAGAGGGATACTTGCAGGACGAGACATATTAAAAAAGGGATTGGGATGGACTTTAGGAACATGAGAGATTATTCAGGTCTGGAGAGAAAACTGGCTGGAGCAGCAATGCGGCCCTATGGGCCCTTCAACCCTCCAAGCACAAGACCTACAAGTTAAAGACTTGCTCCTACCGAACGCTAAGTGGAATGTAGACAAGATCAGACTCCACGTACCTCACCATGAAGCTCAAATCAGAAAGCTAGTACCTAGCTCCTCTTTGAAGGATGAACGGGTTTGGCTGCTAGAGAAGAACGTCATCTACACAACCAGATCAGGTTATGCATTAGCTAAGCTCCATGTAAGCGATGCCCAAAAGCTAAAGCTGCTTCGCCTAAAGACTGTCCGCCACAGACAATGCTAAACTCTCAAATGCCACAAGTACCCGTCAACACTCTGCTCTGTTATTCTGACGCTGCATGGAGTGGCTCAACCTGTGATGGTGGGTTGGGATGGGTAGCTACGGATTCAGAGTAGATCTCTTACTTTTATCACCTTCAAGTTTATCTCTCGTCTCTGTAACTCTGATGCTGATCGCAGGGCGGAAGATGCTTTGTTTGTACTCTCATACTCCCGTTCAGGGATGTTAAACTTTGTTTCTGCTGTTTAATTTAATGAAAGAATGGTTCGACCAAAAAAATAGTACGTAGTACTTGATAAGGGAAGAGTAGACTAGACCAAGACAGATCCAAACAAAACAGTCAATGATTTACAGGAGACTTATGAGATGGTCGGGGTTATAATGTCATGCTCTTTTCATAAATTTACAGGTGGTGGAGTTATATGCTAATTTTCTTGTGGTCAGTCTCTCCTGTGACCACAACATATTGTAGTTAACCACGTGATCTTTTATTACCAGTCAACTGATTGCGTTTGGTATACAAAATCCCTTATATGTATGCCAAACAAAGCATTTAATCGTACACCTATCAATACTGGCCATGTTCTGGACAAAGTGAGGTTGATGCTAGGTCTGGACGACCATGAGTCAAACTTATCAGTCGGTAGAAATAATGAAATCTCATATTCGGAAGCTCTATTTCGTTTAGTATATTCACTATATACATTACATGCTTTAGTGTTAGTGTAGATCGTAAGATTAGTAAGTTTATCAAAAACTAGCTACTCTTGAGAAAACATAAATACACTCCATAATTTTAAACCCTAAATCTAGATTAGTTAACTATAGAAATATATGTGGATATTTATATCTTTTATAACACATATTTTGGATTTAGCAAAAATAAAATAAAACATATTTTGGAAATTTTTCTCTTTCAATGATATTTTTATGACAAAATATTTTTTCAGGATTATTTTAGAAGCCGTTATTGATTTATGTACTTTAACGTATTTTGAAATTCATATAGTATTTATAAATCAATGTAAAATATACTCGCGTTCAAATCAAACATTTGAATTTTAATTAGTATTTATAAATTCATAGGTTTTTCCTCGAATTTGAATCTTTGTATTTTAACAAAGAAATCAATTACAATCTATTATGTAATCAAATCCATTAGTAAATCTAGATGATTGAATAACACATGATTTAAATTAGAACTAGAGTTTTGTCCACACAAACGCGTGGGTGTTTTTAGATTTTAATATATCAATACCACTAAAACAAAATCATTCTCATTTTATGTCTTTAATGAAAAATTTAATTCTTTTTCTAAAAATATCCTTATTTTTACAAATGATTAATAAATTTCATTAATGACATTTGAGTTTTTTAGTTTTGGGTCTACAAATATATATTTAAATGGATCAATAAACAATAGGCTTACACATATTTATAAAATATGTTAATTTTATTTAATATAAATATTTTAAGTTTAAATATTAGACATATTCTGAAAATAAATTAATCAAAAACATAATGACATCATAATATAATTTTCTTAAATCTATGTATCATAAAATTAAATTTTAAATCTAAAATAAAAGATAAAAAATACAAACTTATAATAAGTTGCTAATAACAAAAAGAAACTAATATTGTCATATTAATAAGTTTTTTATATTATCATTTTTTATTTGGATGTCATAGTAAAAATATCATCAAAAATCACAAGTTTGTGTAATATTAAAAATTACATGATTAATTTAATAAAAAAATTAAAAATACTATCATATATTTTATATTTTATCGGATCATTGGTATCAGATCACAGGTTAATAACAAGTTTTTAGATTTTTACCGGGTTCTATCGAATTTTTATTTAATGAATTTTTCATTAAATATGAACCGAATTATATACAAGGTATGGGTCTACCGGTTCAGGGATGTGGATGGATATGAAAACACTTCTTAAAACTCAAAACATTATTATCAAAAAACTTTTAAATTATATGTTCTCTAATAAAAGATTATAACTTTATGCAAATCACTCTTGATCAAATATTTGTTATATTTCTTTTTTTTGAAGATAAAAAATAAATAATAAAAACATAAAATTTCAATTGTTATGATCTAATACAAAAATAATAGTAATTTATAAATTAATTTTGGGTCATTAAGTGAAAATAAACTCGCGCTTAAAAAGCGTGGGTCAAAATCTAGTTCAATTTAAAACTAAATATAATTTTAATTGTTTATATTTTTAGAATTTTGTGTTATATATTATGTATTCTATACAATATTATTAATGTATCTTTTTCGTCATTGATAAAATATTATTTATGTTTTTAATTTAAGATAATTTAAAATCATCTTCAAAATATGAACAGATTTTTCAAAACTATATATATTATTTACATACATTACATTTTAAATGTATTTAATTTACATGAAATACTTCTGTATTATTAAAATTAATAATTTTATAAAATTATTTAACATATCTAGGTTTTAACCTGTTCTAAGCACAAATTTTGTTTTCATTATGGAGATTGATATGAATATTCATGATAAACCATTTCATATTAGCTCAGAAAATATTTAGCGGAGATTTTAGAAAACTAATTCTAACTTAACAATAGGCCAATTTATTAAGATATCCAAAAAATACCATTCAAACAAACCTCCAATATATTTCGAAGATTTTCATGTATTACGGAGATTATAAAATTTGAGATTTAGAAATTGTTTGTAGTTGTTTAATTATTAAGAATATTCTATTATCAATAAAAAAATGATCTCTTTATTAATCTGAAAAACCATTTACCATAAAATTACATGTGCAATTTAATAGTGATGACCAATGAAGATGTGAGATTTGACGTTTACAATATAATTGTATGTGAAATTTGAAGTCTCGTTCGGTTAATAAATGTGATTTTAAAATTTTATCTATACAGGTTTAATGAATGACAATGTATTGTTCATTCAACTCAAATTAGCATTATTTCAAAAACAGAGAATTGACATTAAAATTTGCAGTTTCATCATGTAAAATCGTATACTGTCAATGTCTGGATTATTGACTTACATATTACAGAGCAAGAAGAACTATAAACTATAAATTATAGCTTTATTGATGAATGATTTACGAGTTCATAGAGATTTAATTTTACCAATGTGGTATGATATTAAACAGTGCAATGTATATTAATATTATATTATAATATTGAATATATATAAATAAATATCGTTTATATAATTGTTTTTATTTATTTATGTACGATAGCTTAGGATTTTTATTCAATGTCCATATTTGTTATTAGAAAATAGTTAGTTATATATTGATAAGAGTAAATAAAAATTAAATATGTTGTTAAGATTTTATTATGCAGATACAAAAAGGATAATGTAAAAAAATTCATAGGAAATGTCTATTTAAAAGAAAATCATATATGAAAAAAGTTTTACTTCTATTTAATAGAATAAATTTATAAACAATGAAACTAATAACACATCATTTCAATATACATTTTAAAATAATAGAATTAATAACCCGCATTTAAGATATTTTCCTTTGGAATTTGGATAATTTTTTTTATATTTGACGTTTTAGAGAAAATTTTTTGTTCTAAATTATTTGACGTTTTCAATTTTCTATGTAAAATTTATTAGTAATTAATGTTAGATGACCAATGATATTATAACTTCTATTTTATTATTAGTTGAATTGTTGTTAGGTAAACAATTAATGATGTTTTTGTTTAGAAAATGATACAAAAATAAATATTTATGTGTATAATCTTAAAACATCAAATACAAAAAAACTGAAGTAGTATTTTTGACACGA
>CAJHQQ010003068.1:0-51762 GCA_905132885.1 Moricandia moricandioides
ATCCTCAAAGCTGAAGAGATGGAATCATCTGTGCAAAAGCCAAGAAACTCCAAGAGTATTGCATTTACAGCAGATAATGAAAGCGAAAAGTTGCAAGCCATTCAAGTGAGTTTGAATCAGAAGGTTGAAGATAGTATCAGTTTATTAGCTCAAAATTTCAAAAAGGCTTTGAAACGTATTGAGAAGGGACAAAATAGAGTCTATTCCAATCAAGGAAACGATTCAGGACAAGATTGGAGACGAGACAAGGATAAAGGAAACTTCAATAGTAACAGAGGAGATGCAGGATCTTCAAACAGAAGACGTGAGGTTCAATGTCACGAATGTGAAGGATATGGTCATTACAAATCCGACTGTCCACTTGCAAAACGTAAGGAGCTTAAGTGCAATGAATGCAAAGGCTATGGTCACATAAGATCTGAGTGTCCCAATCTATTGAAGAAAAATGATAAATATTTGCTCAATTTTAGTGATACAGACTCTGAAGAGGAAGGAAGTGATGATACTATGCTAAATCTGGTAGCCTTGGTAAGTGAAAAAGAATGTTCTACAGACATAAACGACTCTGAGTCAGATGATGACGATGAAATTGATCCTAAAATTGAGTATCGTAAGCTGTACGATAATTGGGTGAAGATAAGTAATGAAAATCTGGTGCTATTGAAGAGTAAAGCAATGCTTGAAGCAAAGGTTAATATTCTGGAGCTGGAAAAACCCACTGGAAATACTACTAGAGCATCTATATCAGAAGAATCCGAGAAAGCATGTGAAGATAAATTAGTAAAGTCTGATGTTACTAAGTTAAATGATCTTGAAGAGAAAGTTAACCGACTGGTTGGATTGCTATCAGAAGAAGAAGAGAAAAACAGAAGTCTAGAACTCAGCTTGAGCGACAACAATAAAAAAATCAAAATGCTAAGCAAAGGTACGAATGAATTGGATTCACTCCTTATCTATGGGACAACCTCCAAAAGTCAACTGGGGTCTTGGATACAAAGAAAAAAGAGTTGATGGCATCACAAATGGAATCAACACTGGGATTGTATTTGTCAAAGCTCAAACCTCTCCTATGACAGAACATATAAAGGAGAAAAATGATGTTGCACTAACAAATATCACTGAAAACAAACCTCTTAAGAAAACAGTGTACAAAGGGTGAAGGTTTAGAGGAGGTTGTTACTCATGTGGGAAGTTTGGACATCGTGCTGAATATTGCTTCGCGAGAATCAACAACATACAACTAGCATGGAGACATGGTAGATGCTACATTGAGGCAAAGTATTTTGGAAGTTTCTGGATAGCTAAATCTGACCTTTACCGTAAAAGGGATAATCACGATAGTGAGTCTGAGTTTGAGGTTATCTGCAGTTCTGCTCAAATAGTTCAAGAAACAGAAACAAGACTTGAGTCAGTTTCCAGGCTTTCGTGGATGAACGATAATACAGAAGTAGGTAAGATAGGAAACGTGGCCTACATGACTTCAGAACATCACAAACAAGAAACATCCTGGTACTTTGACAGTGGATGTTATAAACATATGACGGGACAACAACAAATTCTATCCTCATATACAGAGTTGAGTGCAGGAAATGTCACTTTCGGTGATGGTGGAAAAGGAAGAATTAGGGGTGTCGGTAAGATTAGCGAAGACAATCATCCAGATCTAATCAACGTCTACTATGTAGAAGGATTAAAGGATAACTTGATCTCTATTAGTCAGCTTTGTGATGAAGGGTTGAAAGTAACGTTCTCTAAATCAGAATGTCGAGCTATCGATGAGAATGGAACAATTGCTCTATTAGGTGAAAGATCAGTAAATAAATGCTATATGTGGAAGATTTCTGATCAATGTTTATCTCCTAAAGAGTCTCTGCTTGATCTTTGGCACAAGCGTTTGGGACACATGAATGTCAATGGCATGAAGAGAATCATCAAAGCCAATGTGGTAAGAGGTGTTCCTAAACTGGATAATGACACAACAACTGTGTGTAAAGCATGCTGTCAAGGCAAGCAAATCAAGGTTCAACACAAACAAGTTAAGGACATCGCTTCAAAACGACTACTCGAATTAGTGCATATGGACCTAATGGTACCAATACAGACTGAAAGCATTGCTGGAAGAAGATATATATTTGTTCTTGTTGATGACTACTCAAGATTTACTTGGGTAAGATTTCTAAGAGAAAAATCTGAGACACTTGAAAGCTTTCGAATTCTGGCCTTACAATTGTCAAATGAAAAAGGACCTATTACACAGATCAGAAGTGATCATGGTGGTGAATTCCAAAATGAAGCTTTTGAACGGTTTTGTAACACTCAAGGAATTAAGCATCAATTCTCAGCCCCCCGAACTCCTCAGCAAAATGGTATAGTTGAAAGAAAAAACCGCACACTCAAGGAAATGGCACGAGCTATGATGCATTATAATAAGGTACCGACTAAGTTTTGGGCTGAAGCCATAAGCACTGCGTGTTATATCATCAACAGAGTTTATGTTAAACCCGGCATAAAAACGACACCATACAAAATATGGAGAGGGAAGACGCCTAATTTGAGCCATCTACACGTCTTTGGGTGTGTTTGTTATATTCTTAACGACAAGGACAACTTAGGAAAGTTCGACTCTCGAAGTGAGGAAGGTGTGTTCATGGGGTATTCTACACACAGTATGGCCTTCAGAGTTTACAACAAGTCAACCATAATGGTTCAAGATGCAATAAATGCTGTGTTTGATGACAACAGTGGAAGAGTTTTAGAGGAAATCCGACAAGATGCTGATGACACTCTGTTCCGAACTTGTGATGTGTCCAAAGACGAACCGAGGTTGAACACGAACAAGAATTTTCTTCGGAACTCCAAGTCCATCGCAACCATTCTGTGGATGATATAATAGGAGATGTAAACGATGGAAGAAGAACACGAAGAATTCAGTTAAACTTCAAAGAGATGGTCAAACTAGCATGCTTTGTGTCATTGACAGAGCCACGAAATGTGATGGAAGCCTTAAACAACGATTTTTGGACAGAAGCATGTCATGAAGAACTAGATCAGTTCGTGTGTCATAATGTCTGGGAACTGGTTCCTAAGCCTAAAGATGTGAATATTGTTGGAACTAAATGGGTTTTCAAAAACAAAATAGATGAAGATGGCCATGTAGTAAGAAATAAGTCCAGGCTTGTTGCTCAAGGATATTGTCAAATCGAAGGGATAGATTTTGACGAAACATTTGCTCCTGTAGCTCGACTGGAATCAATTCGTCTGCTCTTAGGGATCGCTTGCAAACTTAATATTAAGCTTTATCAGATGGATGTTAAAAGTGCATTCTTGAATGGATTACTTCAGGAGGAGGTATATGTCTCACAACCTAAAGGTTTTGAAGATCCTAAGTTTCCGGATCATGTCTATAAGCTAAAGAGAGCCTTGTATGGTTTAAAACAAGCTCCTCGTGCCTGGTACGAACGTCTGACACAGTTTCTGCTCAAAAAGGATTTCAAGAGAGGAAGTGTTGATAAAACACTTTTTATCAAGACTGAAACTACTTGTGGTTCAAATATATGTCGATGATATTCTGTTTGGAGCAACCAGAGATGAGCTTGTGGATAGGTTTGTTCACGACATGACTCATGAATTCGACATGAGTATGGTGGGTGAATTAAACTACTTTCTTGGACTTCAGATTAAACAACTTCATGATGGAATCTTTGTATCTCAAAGTACCTATGCAAGAAACTTGGTCGGAAGATTTGAAATGCAAACCTCAAAGGAAGCCAAAACACCTATGAGTACGACGAGTAAACTTTCCAAAGATGAAGAAGGTGATAAGGTTGATGAGAAACTATACCGAGCTATGATTGGGAGTTTGTTATACTTGACTGCAAGAAGACCTGATTTGTGCTACAGCGTGGGTGTATGCGCTAGATATCAAGCCTCACCACGAACAACACATCTTGCTGCTGTGAAACGTATCATTAAGTACGTTATATTATACAAAGGATATAAACACAAATCTAGCAGGTTTCTGCGATGTAGATTGGGCAGGGAGTATAGATGATCGTCGCAGTACATCTGGAGGATGTTTTTTCTTAGGAAACAACATGGTTTCCTGGCATAGTAAAAAACAAAACTGTGTCTCACTCTCAATTGCAGAAGCAGAGTATATCGCACTAGGTAGTTGTTGTACTCAACTATTGTGGATGAAATCCATGCTTGCAGATTATGGTATGGTCTCTGACACTATTTTGATACACTGTGATAACATGAGTGCAATCAATATTTCAAAGAATCCTGTCCAGCATTCTAAGACCAAACACATTGCTATTAGACATCACTTTGTTAGAGAGCTAGTAGAGGAGAAAGTCATCGAGATTAAACATGTTACTATAGAGAAACAATTGGCGGATATTTTCACAAAAGCTCTTGATCTTAACACATTTGTCAATCTACGAAAGTCGATTGGGGTGTGTAGTGCTTAATTGATTCTTGACTATGAGAGGGGGTTAGGGATATTCAAGACGTAGAGCTTTCCACAACAATCATCTCTCATTTCTAAAGAGTTTGTGAAAGTAAGGTTTTCGTTGGTGATCTCAGACTTCTTGAGGCTCGGTTTTCTGGGTAGTTATATTCAATCTCAGTTATCATCTTCGACAGGTCATAAAGGTTTTTTCTCTTTGGGGTTTATTATCTACTTAAGTTTGGTTTAATCCGGTTTACAATAAAGGCTATTTCTTTTGGGGTTTATAAATATTAACAAGCATGCGTGTCGAGGGAAGGGTTTTGTCTTTTCACGAGAACCATGTCTGTGGCTCGAAAACCAAGAACTCGACAATCAACTAAGGATCTTCCCTCTCACTCAATGGAGGAGCTGAATCCGGTTGATCCAGGTTTGATTCCGACACTACGAAGAGGGTTTGAGTCTTTGATTGCATCTAAAATACCATCATCTCGACGAATAGCAAATCGAGACCGAAGAAAGAGGAAGACTCCAATTTCTACCTGCATGCAAGAAGAAGAAGTACAAGGTTCAGCTTCTGAGGTCCACATGGAAGATGTCGGTGATGAAGACAATGAAGAAGTCTTTACTTATCTTCCTCTAAGTCCACGCTATGAAGTTACTCGTTCACATGGAAGATGTCGGTGATGAAGACATCAAGACCGAATCCGTAAGGATTCTTCATGGTTACCTCCAACGACTGCATTCAATCGCTTATTTCTCACCAGACGTGCAAGTAAGAGGTTTCAAATCATCAAGGAAAAGAATTTTGTAGAACAAAAGCTATTGTGTCTGGATGATCCAGACTTCACCGAAGTTAAAGAGATTCTTCGAAAATCTGATCTGCTGTATACTGTTTTGGATGTGAGACCATATGCACCTCAGGTGATTCAGGATTTCTACTCAAATCTCTTACATCTTGATTTTCGAAATGGAGCAAATTTGGTGTATGTTCGTGGAAAGATGTTTACTTTCACTCAAGCTATTATCAACGAGCTTTTCTCAACAAAAGCTTGCTCAGAACATGAACCGTGGGTGAATGAAGATGTCGATGAAGCTGTTGTTACCATAACTGGTGGTAAAAAGAGGAAATGGGGTCATGTGAGTATGTTGGATCTTACCAAGACTATGAACCTCATGTTCAAGTTTAGTTGTTCAAATTGGCTGCCAACTAGTCACAAGTCTACTCTCACTAAGGATCGAATTCGGTTTATCCATATGCTTTGCCAAGGGCGTCCGTTTAACTTAGGTAAGATGGTGTATAACCAGATTTTAGAAGTTGCAGCATCACCTGAAGATCACAATCTTGTGTTTCCCAATCTGATTGGGCAGTTGTTATATTCACAGCATGGTGATATTACGTCTCCAGTGGATCATGTTACTAAGGCACCTTTGTACATGATTCTTGATGGTAAGCAAGGGGTGTCTAAGAAAATGGTTGTTGAAAAACCGATCACACTTGATGGAGATTTGGCTGAGTTAAGACGTATGTCTAAACAGATTGAGAAGCGATTGACAGGTATGGTTCTATACTAGCTATACCTGGTTAGTCTGAGATTTTTGCTATTGTGTTTTTATGGAATTATGCACACAAGCAGGGGGAGTATAGATTGATGTACCTGAGAATATGGTTTTCTATGGAGGGATTATG
The DNA here is from genome assembly GCA_905132885.1 of Moricandia moricandioides. Lineage (NCBI taxonomy): Eukaryota > Viridiplantae > Streptophyta > Magnoliopsida > Brassicales > Brassicaceae > Moricandia > Moricandia moricandioides. The sequence goes on from CAJHQQ010003068.1 coordinate 6,141, forward strand.
TCACCATCACCAGCTGGAGATTCTGAGGACTCTGAGAGTGGCTAGTTTACTCAGTCAGGGGGAGCTGAGTGGCTAGTAGTTTTGTACTTTTTCACTCAGTCAGGGGAGCTGATTTTTTCTCTTAGTAGTTGTATTCGGTTTAGATATTTTGTCGGCACATGATAACTTGGCTAAGGATACCTGGTTTTTTTCTCGTACTAAGACTATGAAGTGGATGGTGTTCTTGGATGTCTTGTTCTCAGATTGTGTATGACGAATCATTTCATGTTTAAAGATGGCTCTTTATTATGATCGTTTGTTCTTAATCATGGAGATTGCTTGTGTTGGCATATTCACATAAAAAGGGGGAGATTGTTAAAGCAAAATTTCTGAGGCTAAACATAATCTTTTCATACATCAGGAATATCTTTAAGATGACATGTCAAGTTCATATTGGTCTGAGCTTAACAATTCAAATAAGAATATTAATGTGATAAGGATGGATTAGAGATTCAAGCTTATCAAATAACAACAAGGATTAGGAAGGTTTTAAGTGGGTATAAAAGATTTCCTCACAGAAGAAAGAAGACACGGTTCTAGAGACAAAAAGAAACGCTTCTGCAGAGACTTTGGAGAAAAAGAAAGAACGTGTGATTTCTTAAGTCTAGGATTTTAATAAGATTAGAATTTGGTCAGTCACAATTCATGTGTGTGTGAAGGTGCATTATTCTGATTAAACAGAAACAGATTGTTTGTGTTTAAGAGAATTCTAATAAGATACTTGTTCTTTGATTTCGAATAAAGCTTTTCGTTCTTATCCTTAGAATATTGGTTCTTCAGAGGCAACAGAGGACGGGGACGAGGAAGAAGCAGTACACATGAGAAAAGCAAGGAGAAGAAGGATTACTCTCAAATTGTTTGTTTCAGATGTCGCAAGAAGGGCCACTTTGCCTCAGTATGTCTTGAAAATAAAGATGATCAAGAACTCAACAAAACAGAGACGGAGGATGCAGATTTTGCACTCTATATGCATGAGATCGTATTTCTCAACGAATAAAAGGTGTTACCTAAATCACTTGAGCCGAGCAAGATAGAAGATGGAATGTGGTTCTTGGGCAATGGAGCAAGTAACCACATGACCGGTGAAAGATCTTACTTCTCAGAACTCAATGAAATGTTAAATGAAAAGTAAAATTCGGAGATGGCTCGTGTGTGGATATAAACGGCAAGGGTTCAATAATCTTTGAAGGAAGAACGGGTGAACAAAAGCTACTAACTGATATATATTACATACCAGAGCTAAGAAGTAATATACTCAGTCTAGGTCAAGCAACAAAACAAGGCTGCAATGTTAGAATGAAGGAAAATTACTTAACATTAAGGGATCCAAGTGGAAGGTTGCTGATAAAAGTGTTGAGGGCTTCCAATAGACTTTATAAAGTCTCTCTCAAAATTGGAAGAGCTACTTGTTTACTTGCAACGATAAAAGAAGAACCATGGAGGTGACATGCTAGGCTCAGACATATCAGCTTCAAAACCATACGACTTATGGCAGCTCAAGATATGGTTCAAGGGATGCCTCAGATTCAGGAAGTAAAGCAGATTTGCGAATCTTGCTTGGTAGGCAAGCAAACTAGGCTATCATTCCCGTCTGCAACTAATTACAGATCAAACCGTCCATTAGAACTCTTGCACGCTGATCTTTGCGGTCCGATATCCCCTGCAACTCCTTCCCATAACAAATATATTTTTTTATAATAGATGCCACACAAGATATATGTGTTCTATCTTACTAAGAGAGAAAAGCGATACCTTTGAGAAGTTTAAGATTTTTAAGAATCTTGTTGAGAAGGATGTTGACAAAAAAATTCTAACACTTCGAACGGACATGGGTGGAGAGTTTACATCAAAGGAATTTCAAGATTATTGCAACAAAGAAGGAATCAAACGTCACCTCACAGCTCCTTACACACCGCAACAAAACGGTGTGGTCGAAAGAACGAATCGAACGTTGATGGAGATGACAAGAAGCATGTTAAAAGCGATGAATGTTCCAAACTACATGTGGGGAGAATCTGTTCGTCATGCCACCTATCTTATCAATCGTGTGCCTACTAGATGTCTAAATAATCAGACTCCGTATGAATGCCTTAAAGGAAGAAAGCCAAACATCGGTCACAATAGAGTTTTTGGATGCATTGCACACGCAAAGATATATTCAGCGCTGGTGAAGAAGCTTGATGATCGCTCTCAAGCGGTGGTTCATCTTGGAATAGAACCTGGTTCAAAGGCTTACCGGCTTTACAATCCAAACACCAAGAGAATTATTGTAAGCATGGACGTTGTTTTTAATGAGAAGGCTTGCTGGAATTGGAAGGGAAGACGAACAAAGTAATTATGGGATTTTTAGTTTACCGTGGGGAACAACACTAGACGAAGGAAGTGGACAATATGTGATCTCCACGTCTCAAGAATAGAATGCTGCAACAGAAGGAGAGCATCATGATGAGAAAATAGAGACATCACGTACGGAAGAAGGAAACAAGCAAAACCCAACGCAGGGTTCAAGACACTCAACTCGAACGGTAAACAAACCAAGATACCTCGATGATTATATCCTACTTGCAGAGATTGAATGTGAGTTACTACTTCTCTCTATCAATAATGAACCGATTAATTTTCAAGAAGCAAAGAACACCAAGCAATGGACAAATGCGTGCGAAGCAGAGATCGATTCAATCAACAAAAACAATACATGGAACCTAGTAGACAAACCAGCTGGAGTTAAGGTCATTGGTCTCAAGTGGGCCTTTAAGATTAAAAGGAATGCTGATGGAACGATCAACAAATTCAAGGCTTGTCTTGTCGCAAAAGGCTATGTACAAGAGCATGAAATTGATTTTGATGAAGTTTTTGCTCTAGTAGCTCGATTACAGACCATAAGACTCTTCATTGGTTTGGCCGCTACAAATGGATGGGAAATTCACCATCTAGATGTCAAAACGGCCTTCATGCACGGAGAATTAAATGAAGAAGTCTACGTCTCACAGCCAGAAGGTTTTGAAAAGAAGGGAGAAGAGCATAAGGTTTTCAAACTCTCGAAAGCTTTATATGGATTAAAGCAAGCTCCTCGTGCATGGAATACAAAGCTTGACCAGATTCTTAAAGGTATTAAGTTCAAGAAGTGCGTAAAGGAGAGCTCACTGTATCGCAAGGAAGATGGAGATATGCTACTTCTCATCGCGGTTTATGTTGATGATCTGTTTGTCACTGGGAACTCGTCAAAAGCAATCAAAGATTTGAAAACAGCAATGTCTAAGAAGTTTGAAATGTCTGATTTAGGTTTACTAACCTATTACCTCGGAATGGAAGTAAAACAAAGATCACAAGGCATTACGATCAAGCAAGAAGCGTATGCACTACGGATACTAAAGGAAGCATGATTGGACGATTGCAACACAATTCAGATACTGATGGAATTTGGTCTGCAACTTTCTAAAGCACTGGATGAACCTAAGATCGATGGAACTATATATAGAAGAAGGATAGGATGTCTGAGATATCTATTGCATTCAAGACCAGACTTGGCATTTTCTCTTGGGATCCTAGGCAAGTATATGCATTCACCGCGCAAAGCTCATGGTGATGCATTAAAGCAAGTACTAAGGTATCTGAAAGGTACTCACGGGTATGGCTTAGTGTTTAGGCGTGGTGGATCTCAGAAACTCATTGGATACCGCGATAGTAGTCATAACACTGATCCAGATGACGGAAGAAGTACGACTGGACATTTGTTTTGACTCGTAGATACACCTATAACTTGGTGTTCTCAGAAGCAAGACACGGTGGCTTTATCCTCTTGTGAAGCTGAATTCATGGCAGCAACAGAAGCTGTGAAGCAAGATATTTGGCTACAAGATCTTTTGAGTGAGATTACCGGAAGAAAGGTTGAGAAGACATTGATCCGCGTTGACAACAAATTAGCCATAACACTTGCCAAGAACCTTGTGTTCCATCGTCGAAGCAAGCACATTCAGAAACGTTTTCATTTCATCAGGGAGTGTGTTGAGAGAGACCATATAGACGTGGAGCATGTACCCGGAACAGAGCAGAAATCGGACATCTTAACTAAAGCTTTAGCCAAGATCAAGTTCAAGGAGATGAGGGAGCAGATTCAAGTTCAAGACCTAAGTGAAGATGGTTTGAAGCTTAGAAGGGAGAATGTTAGATAAGCTTCAAATAAAAGATTACTTAGGAAACAAGTTATTCATTAAGAAAAGTAGGATAACTTGTAGGATTATGATAAAGATAATATACCTAGATCAATGTGTAATAGGAAAAGATAAGGACTTCTATTATCTATATAAGGAGATCTTAATGTAAGATGATCTCATAAGAAAAAAATAAGAAAGTTAAGAAAGATAATAAAACGAAGAAATAGTTTTATACGTTTGTGTGTTCCTTATTTCAATACAATGTATGCGTAAAGACGTGGCTGGTTTCTCCCACATTAGAATATCTTCCAAGAAATTACGAAGTCATTCTGATTCTTCTGCTGCTTTGTCTAAAGCGAGAATTCCATAGTAGATCTGGCCTATAAAGTTTGTTTGGAAGATTTTCAAGATATTGCTGCACCCGCAAGCGTAAAAACATATCTACTTGTGGATTTCAAGTTATTTGAGTATGCTATCCATTTTTCCATCACTCTATCCTTCCAAGACTGGTGGTTCTTTACTATAGTGCAGCCCATAACTTTTGGTGTATCTAAAATAATTTAATACTTTTGTCATGGCTTTCGAGTGTGTATGAACTGGATTACTTGTGTAGCGACTTAATACGTTGATCGTATGCGCTAGATCGGGTCTTTTACAATTGGTTAAGTACATCAGACTTCCAATTACATGTTCTTACTCCACTTGTGACACTGCCTCACCAAGATTGTTGGTCAAGTGCAACATAATGTCGACATGAGTCTTAGCAGTTCCACTAGAGTAGGTCTTAAACCTCTTAAGTATCTTTTCACCATAATGATATTGAGATAAATTTATCCCTTCAAGATTCCATGTGATCTTAATGCCAAGAATAACATCCGCAAGACCCATGTCTTTCATGTCGAACTGACTATTAAGCATGTTCTTGGTTTGTTGGATGATATCTTTATTGTTGTCGATGATGAGCATGTCATCCACGTAAACGCATAATAATTATACCCATTGAGAGTACTTTTTAGTAAATTCATCTATCACATTCCTTGATGCTGAAATCATTTGACAACATAACATTGTCAAATTTTTCATGTCATTGTTTTAGAGCTTGTTTCATCCCATACAACGATTCCTTAGCCTCTAAAATTTGTGTTCTTGACCCGGAACCACGAAACCTTCAGGTTGTTTCATGTATATCTCCTCTTCTAATTCTTCATTTAGAAATATAGTTTTAACATCCATTTGATTGATTTCACGTTTCTTAATGATGCAATTGAAATCAATAGTTTGATTGAAGTTATTCTCGTCACTAGAGAATAAGTGTCGAAGAAATCTAGACCTTCTTTTTGTTTGTGTCCTTAGACCACAAGTATGGCCTTGTGCTTATCAACCGAACCATCAATATTCCACTTGATTTTGAACAGCCATCTAGACCTCAGTGCTTTAAATCCTTGAGGTAAATCAATGACCTCGTATGTATTATTCTACAATATCAAATGTTCACTATTGGTTGCTTCCTTCTAGAAGTCTGCGTCCGGGTTAGACATGACTTTTGCGTAAGATTTTGCCTCATTCTCAGCAAAAAATACCATCATTAAATCTTCGCCAAATGACTTTTCCTTACGAGCTTTCTTGCTTCGTCTAGGTTCGTCTTCAACATCTTCTGCTTCGATTACAATGGTTCTTGAAGTAGTACCTCACCAACAGAGGTAAGTGCATCTCTATCTTCACTAGTGTGTTTACGATGAAGGATTCCTTGATTCCATGATCATATTAACATGGATGTCATATACATCTGATATAATTACCAGAAATATAGAAGCACTATTGTTGTGTGCATAACCAATGAATAAAGAATCCACGTTTTAGGTCTAACCGTGACCTTTCTAGGAGGTGGCACTGCAACTTTTGCCAATCACCCCCACAGTTTGAGGTATTTGTACGAAGTTACATTACCTTTCCAAAGTTTATATGGTGTTTTTCAAGTTACCTTATGAGGTATTTTGTTTAAACCTCTCAAATATCTTTTCACCATAATAATCTTGAGATAAATTTATCCCTTCAAGATTCCTTGTGATCTTAATGCCAAGAATAACATCCGCAAGACCCATGTCTTTCATGTAGAACTGACTATTGAGCATGTTCTTGGTTTGTTGGATGATATCTTTATTGTTGTCGATGATGAGCATGTCATCCACATAAACGCATAATAAATATACCCATTGAGAGTACTCTTTAGTAAATTCATCTATCACATTTCTTGATGCTGAAATCATTTGACAACATAACATTGTCAAATTTTTCATGTCATTGTTTTAGAGCTTGTTTCATCCCATACAACGATTTCAAAGCCTACAAACTTTGTGTTCTTGACCCGGAACCACGAAACCTTCAGGTTGTTTCATGTATATCTCCTCTTCTAAATCTTCATTTAGAAAAACATTTTTAACATCCATTTGATGGATTTGCAAGTTTCTTAATGATGCAATTGAAATCAATAGTTTGATTGAAGTTATTCTCGTCACTAGAGAATAAGTGTCAAAGAAATCTAGACCTTCTTTTTGTTTGTGTCCTTAGACCACAAGTATGGCCTTGTGCTTATCAACCGAACCATCAATATTCCACTTGATTTTGAACAACCATCTAGACCCCAGTGCTTTAAATCCTTGAGGTAAGTCAATAACCTCGTATGTATGATTCTACAATATCAAATCATGTTTACTATTGGTTGCTTCTTTCTAGAAGTCTGCATCCGGGTTAGACATGACTTCTGCGTAAGATTTTGCCTCATTCTCAGCAAAAAATACCATCATTAAATCTTTGCCAAATGAATTTTCCTTACGAGCTTTCTTGCTTCGTCTAGGTTCGTCTACAACATCTTCTTCTTCGATTACAATGGTTCTTGAAGTAGTGCCTCACCAACAGAGGTAAGTGCATCTCTATCTTCACTAGTGTGTTTACGATGAAGCATTTCTTGATTCCATGATCATATTAACATGGATGTCAGATACATCTGATATAATTACCAGAAATATAGAATCACTATTGTTGTGTGCATAACCAATGAATAAAGAATCCACGTTTTAGGTCTAATCGGGACCTTTCTAGGAGGTGGCACTGCAACTTTTGCCAATCACCCCCACAGTTTGAGGTATTTGTATGAAGTTACATTACCTTTCCAAAGTTTATATGGTGTTTTGCTAGTTACCTTATTAGGTATTTTGTTTAAGATATAGTTTGTAGTGAGCAGCGCTTCCCCCCCCCCCCCCACAGATTCTGGGGTATACCAGATTCCTGCAACATTACATTCATGATATCTTTCAGAGTTCGGTTCTTTCATTCCGTAACTTCGTTTTATTCTGGTGAATAGGGAGCAGTTATTTGATGGATGGTGTCATTTTCTTGGCAAAATACATTGAAAGGTCCATTATATTCGCCTCTTATATCACATTTGACTATTTTGATAGTCTTTTCCAGGCTTTTTCGACCTCGAGTTTGTACTCTTTGAAATTTTCCAAGACTTCATATTTACTTTTTAATAAGTAAACATAACAATATCTTGTGTGATCGTCTATCAAATTCACAAAGAAATTTTCACTGCCTCTGGTTTGTAAACATTTCAAATCGCACAAATATGTGTGTATTAAACCTAGAGGTTTGGTTGTTTGTTCAACATGAGGTGATGGTGTTTTCGTGACTTTTTCTTGGACACAAACTTCACATTTTTCTTTGTTTATTTTGGACTATGGATCATGTTCATATTCTTTGTACAGACTTATAATTTACATGCCCCAATCTTTCATGCCAAATATTAGAAAACGCAACGACATAAGCAATTGTATTCTTATTCATTGAAACATCAAAATCATGTACATCATTTTTTCGAATGACTGGCATTATAGACATTTTGACAAGTCCATTCTTAACAAAACATTTTCCTATAAAAAAAACACCACTCTTCTTGAGGATCAGCTTGTTAGATTCAAAATTGTGCTTACGAATGAGAGATTTAGAAATTAGATTATTCTTCATGTCTGGAACATGCTTCACGTTGGTCAGAGTAACCTCCCTTATAGAAGTCATCTTTAACACAACTTTTCCAATACCTTCAATCTTGGATATGGAGATATTTCTCATCTTCACTTGGTCATCTGTTTTAGACTTTTGATAGATATTAAACATCTCTTTGTTAATGCAGATGTGTGTAGTGGCACATGTGTCGTACCACCATTCCTTAGGGTTATCTTCAACCACGCTGACTTTTGTGACAACAACGCACTTATCAGCTTCAGTTAGGTTTACCTGATTTTTCCTCATAGCTTTCATGCGACATTCCGAGGATCTATATTTTATCTTACCACAGAAGATACACTTCTCAACGAATCTTATGTTTGTGGGTGGTTGGGCTTGTTTCTTGATGCTCGTTGGTGCTTGTTGAGCAAGCTTATTTTGCCCAGATTTCTGTAATTTTGCCTTGAATTTACTATTATTCTTGTACTTAGCTACATTCATGTCATGAGTATGAATTGACCCTTCTTTCTCACGTTTTAGTGATTCATTCTGAAGCCTGATAATCAGATTATCCAACGTCAAGGCCTTTTGCTTGTAGGCAAGATAGTTTTTAAAGTTTGCCCAACTTTGTGGAAGTTTCTCAATGAAGCAGTTGACTCTGAAAGCTTCAAATAGATACCTTCTTCAGCGATCTCTTGAAAGATCAATTGTAGCTCATGTACTTGATCCATGATAGTTCGTGAGTCTTCCATCACAAATTTGAGAAATATTCCTGTGGCGAATTTCTTAGAGCCTACATTGAAGAACTTGTATTTCTTTTCCAGAGCACCCACAGATCATTGGAAGTTTCGACCTCATTTTAAACACTACACAATTGGTCCACCGCCGGTTTTGAATATAAATTTTGCATAAGAAGTCACCATGCTTCCATACATCAACGCTAGCAAAATCCATTGGATCCGGTTTGTCCATGGGTAGCCCTGGTTTGACATCAGTAAGATACCTAGCCAAATCCAGAGTAGTCAGGAAGAAGTGCATCCTTTGCTGCCACTGTTTGAAGTTTGATCCATCAAACTTATTAGGCTGAAGTCCATTTATGTTGCTAGGCATAGAGGAAGTTGAGTAGGTAGCGATCCAAGTGATTGACTCACATTAGTTGCACCGGTTACCCCATTGACGTTGTTCTCACTGTCAGTCATGATTGAATTCATTCACAAAAACACAAATTGTAGTAAGTATTGAGAACTCAATTTAATAAATGATTAAAAATTTAAGTCGCTATAAGATAAATGTTCCTAGAAATCATGTTAAGCGTTCTTAAACGTCTAATAGTCGTTCTCAGAACTCGCTTTATTATTAGTAACAAATATCGTTTTATAATTCAGAAATACAAGATTGCAAACCTGTTAGAGACTTTCGCATAAATCGTTTTCTTATACGCTTTGTCTTATAGATCAAAATATTTTATAGAATAGCTAAAGAGTGTTTAAAAATTTTCTTAGATTGATTTTAAAAATGTTTTATTAAACTTTTTATAGAAATATTTTTCAAAATATTCAATCCAATTTATCAGATAAGCAGAAAGCGGATGTATTGAGTTAAGATTGTAGATCGAAAGAATCCTGAGTGAAAATCACAAAACAGAAAATGTAAAAAAATAATAGAATGAGTATAAAATGTTTAAGAAATAGTTAAGGAAATAGACGAATTCATGGGGTCGAGATTTGATCTTTTTCTTTAACTCAATAAATCGCATGTATTGTGCGACGGTTTGAATGTGATTTTTGAATTCCATGATACAACCGTGACGAGACTGTTTCGCAACACCCAAAAATAGAATCTAACGAACTATAACTACTACAAATACTCTCGAGATACTTACTTTAAAACTTGAAGACTAAAAGATATTTTTTGTTAAAACCTTTAGTGTCTGCTTTTCTAGTGTATCTAAAATGAATAGACTAAGTGTTTATTTATATGGGTATGAGTTACTTGATCAGCAAGAAATAATCTTGCGAAAAAAGGAATATTCATGAATAGAAGTATTCTATAATTATTATAGAATTATCACATACTTAATTGAGAAGTATCCTATTATTATTTGAATGCAACTTAACATTTATCCAATAATATTATAAGAAATATTCTACAACTATTTGTATGCAATCTTTACATTTCTCTAAAATAATATCGGAAATCTTCCATGATTATTTAAAACTTGAAGACTAAAAGATATTTTTTGTTAAAAGCTTTAGTGTCTGCTTTTCTAGTGTATCTAAAATGAATAGACTAAGTGTTTATTTATATGGGTATGAGTTACTTGATCAGCAAGAAATAATCTTGCGAAAAAAGGAATATTCATGAATAGAAGTATTCTATAATTATTATAGAATTATCACATACTTAATTGAGAAGTATCCTATTATTATTTGAATGCAACTTAACATTTATCCAATAATATTATAAGAAATATTCTACAACTATTTGTATGCAATCTTTACATTTCTCTAAAATAATATCGGAAATCTTCCATGATTATTTGAGCATAAATTTGTAAGTTTTTTTTCCATAAAATCAACTATTCATATTTCTTCATAATAACCAAATTTATACACATCTCATTAGACTTATAAAAATATGAGTTTTTCTTAGGTTCACCAACCAATAGAAATCTGCCATTTCATATTCAATTTTTGAGAAAAAATGAAACAAAATATTTCCCAAGTCATAATATGTTATAAAAAAAAAGGTAAAAAAAATAGTGCTATCTGCGAAAAAAAATAATTTTATTTAATATTGTTAACGCCGTCAGAAAATCCTAAACTTCTAAACACTAAACTTTACTTTAAATCCTTGGATAAACCATAAACCTTTGGGTAAATCCTAAACTTCAAATCATAAACACTGAACACTAAATCGTAAACACTAAACCCTGAATGCCGTCAGAAAAAATATAAACCCTAGACCTTAAACCCTGGGGTTTAGGATTTACCCAAGGGTTTAGGGTTTACCCAAAAGTTTAGGGTTTACCCAAGGGTTTATGGTTTAATGTTTTAAGGTTTATGGTTTAGTGTTTACGATTTAAGGTTTAGTATCTTGATGACCGCGATAACAATATTTAAAAAATTGTAATTACTATTATTTTTTATTTATCATTACTTTTTTATTTTAAAAACATAATATGACTTGGCAAATATATTGTTTTTTTCCAAAAAAGAACTGAATATAAAATGATAGATTTCTATTGGTTGGTGAACCTACAAGTTCACCATAAAGGATGAAACCAAAAAAAAACTCTAAAAATATTATTCACACTTATTTATTTTTTTACTCAATCCATAATTTTATAAAAAAAATAGTTCCAACACTAAGTGGTATCAATATCCTTGATCAAAGAGAAAAAGTGAAGAAAGACGGTAAGAGAAGAGAAGAGAAAATGAGATACCGGCCTTTGTTATAGATAGAGAGCTAGGGTTTTAGATAAGTTTTTCTCAAGCCAATGACATGAGGGCTTTTATGTATCTCAATGCAAACTCTATCAAATTAACCCTACGAACTACTCTTGCCAAGAGAGGTCAAATTGTAGTATTTAGGGATCGAATCCACATGGAGCTTGGACACACAATAGACTCAATGCAGTCGCGATTAAAGTAGGCAAATAGATTAATAAGCAGTAAATAAACTATAGCAGATAATTGATTGATCGATTGGTAAGTAAACAATAATCTAAATAGCTAGATCTAGGGTTTCAGGCAAGTGAATTATAGATGATAGAAGCTAAGGTATTAATCATAGAACTCGATATATAATGTAAAAGATGACCAGCTCTTGCTTGGAGTCTAATCTATTGACGAAGTCCCATATCTCAGCTCTCACTTGTTGACACGGAATGACCTTCGATCGATGTCAATGATCATGCGTCGATCGATGGTCTCTTGAGTCAAGCTTTATGACCTAATTCGATAAGTTAACTAAATTAACTAAATCAACTCTCGTTTGTTTCTAGCAACCTAGAAATTCTATTGTTTGGTTAATCCTTCAATACCATTAATAAACCCTAAACCTAACAAGAGATATACTCAGACATGATCTTTGTCACATAAATCATAAATGAATAGAATAGATATAGAATATAAATCAAATAAAAAACCAAATGAGTTTCAGAAGGACTCTGAAGGAGTTCATCCCTTCTCTCTTAACCCTAGAACAATAGATAAATAAAGCTTGGTGCCTAAACAATGGCATAGAAACATATAAATATGATTTTAGGTCGTTTATGGGTATTTTGTTAATTTGTGATGGTTTATGGGATTAAGTCAGCCATAAAACAATTCATGCATGTCTTCCGGGATCACCTTCAATCGACACCAAAGATGTACCGTCGATCGACACTCATTCATCTTCTCGACAGCTTCCTATCATGAGGCAGAAATACCACATTTCAGTAAATCGAGCATAAGTTTAGATTTAATCGTCTGATGGAAATCAAACCGGTGGCATTGGAAATATAACTTAATATATATATATATATATATATATATATATATATATCTTCTCTAAAAAATCAGCTCAATCTCATCTTGGGAAGGTCTCTATTCATAGCTAAACATCTTACGCATTTGTGCAGTTCTACATCTTTTTAAGCTTTAGAATCACCAAAGTTTTCCAGACCGTACCTGGACCTAAAAATACTCTAACACATACTACAAACACATATAATAGACTCTAATTAAGGCTGATATCATGGCAAAATAGTGGTAAATATCAGGCCCTATCAACCCCCCCCTAGACTTAACATTTTGCTTGTCCTCAAGCAAATAAGTCTGTGAAAGAGGTTTTGAAAACCGAAGACTCACATAATGTGTAAGTATAACAGTCACCCTACTTTGTTGCAACCACATCCTATCAATTCAATCACAGAGAAACTTTATATACCTTCTCCTAGTATAACAACCAAATCCATTCTACCAACAACTTAGTGAATACTAGTCTGAGTCGCCCCTCTACTGATTTCATTTCTTTGCATAAAATAAAAGTGCAGACTTTACCTTGGGAGTATCGATCAAAGGACATATGGACTCTTACCTCTGCAAGTATCTGAATACACAAGTAGTCTTATTTGATCTCTTTCCTCTCTCTCTTCTCACTTCTTCTCAGTCAATGTCTCCCTTCTTTTCAGGGTATCATTTTATTTTTTTAATCGACTGAGATATTTGGATAGACTTCAATGAATCAAACTCTAATGGTTGTAGCCACCAGATCATGTTCACTTATTTTTGACCTTATCTCTTTCTAGGATCATATGAATCAAGCTTTAATGGTTTTAGCCACCAAATCATGTTTGATTCCTTTTTAATCTGAAGGGGAGAGAGAGGGGAATCAGAAGCACACAGACTTTTACCTTCCAGACTTCCAGAATGAATCTGATCCAGTGTATACCAAATCCCAAAGCAAGCAAATAATGTCAGGATTAGTGTTGGAAATCAGCTTCGGTTCCTTAAAACTTTTTAAGCAAGTGTGATATAGCGGCAGGATGATCCACTTTGGTATCTCTAGTAATCTCTGCAAACAACCTTCTAAGAATGGTGTTAAAGTGTGGTTAGTTAATAATAAATCTTTATCATAGTCTCCTTTTTTACTCAATAAAACTTTTTGAAATTTATATATATATATATATATAGTAAATAAGACTCAAAACAAATCAAATAGCATCAGCGAACCTCCCCCAGACTTAACTTACATTGTCCCTAGTGTAATCCGCCCCGGATTGGTTAAGAAAAATTAAATCATAAGTAAATAGTTTAAGAGAGAAACTCGATACCAGACTCTGTAAAAGAGTTTCGATCAATGGCAGATGAATGGTGTCGACCGATGGTCATGATCCATGGTCGATCGATGTTTATTCTTTTGTGTCGATCGATGGTACACCTGGAAGTTTCTACTTTTTCCCATTTTTTTAAATTATAGAAAATAAAACTCAAAATAGAACATAATATCAGTAATACCTTCCCCCAGACTTAAACAACACTATCACTGAGATTGGTGAAGAAAATAAATCATAAGGACCAAATTTAACAAGGAAAAACGATATACCTGCTTACTAATGGTGACCGTCGATCGACACAGTTAAGTGGCGATCGATTGATGCTCGGTTTGATCTGTCGATTGATAGTGATCAAGTGTCGATCGATGCTCTGCGCAATATATCTTCCTCTGGTCTCTTTTTTAAAATAAATAGTGGGTTGCCTCCCACTCAGCGCTTGTTTTTAGTCTTTAGCTTGACGTTTTGAAACTCTAATTCAATTCGCATGAGACTGGGAACTTTCTTCAAAAAAATCCCAATGTCCAATATCTTCAGCTTCATCACCCTTTTTTTGACATCCTCCATTGACTCTTCTCCTTTGTCTATCATTTCAGCAATAAGAAGTGCTCGAAGCTTTGAAAATGGTTGCGAGAAGCATCTGTTGTGCACTCTGTATTGCCTGACACCATCTGAGAAGTGGGGCATCAATGATAACTGAGGACCTTCCTTGATCTTTTTTCTCTTCTTCCAATTCCTCCTTTTCTTTCCCCAGACTTGTCTGATCTTGTGGTGCCTCCATCAAAAAGATTACGAAACACTTCAAACTCATTATGCTCTGATCCGTGATGAGTGTCGATCGATTCTCTAGTGTTGATGTCGATAGATGTTCCAATCGTGGCGTCGATCCATTTATCATTGATGGTGTTGATCAATGCTGCGACCGATGGTCCTTGGTCATTGTCACCTTCATATTTCAAAATTTCTGAGAAACAATTGTATGCTTTAGAACATCAAATACCTCAACGTTAGATATCCACATGCACGCTTCCATCTGGTGGAATAATAAATTCAACCTAAAAACAGCACTAGGAACCACAAACTTCACAGGGTCATGTACCATCTTCGTTCTTTTGTGAAAACTAGCAACTTCTTCTGTGCAGGTAGGTGGTCGTAGATGTTCTAAGACAACAAGATGTGAGGTCTTGGACACGTGCATTCTCTCCTCAACCGTTCCTGGTTCAATCATGTAACTTGGTTGTTCGTCCAACAATGAGTGTCGATCCATGTCATCTAGGTGGTATCGATTGATGATGGGCTTTGGGTGTTGATTGATGCAGTAGGGTGGTCGTCGATCGATGATATCGGGTTTGGTGTAAATCGATGCTACCTTTTGGTGAAGTTTCCATATCTATTCTCGAAGTGTGCTGATCGTCATCAAGATTCTGCTCCGAGTTCTGATGCATATCTTTAAAGCATTCTTCTAGCTCCATAGTGGCATTCCTACTTGAATCCAAATACCCAAGTTGTTCTTTATCCTTTGGCTCCAAGAGATCTCTGATGGTCATAGTTTCTTTATACATCTGGAGCATGATAAAAACTTGATACATCGGTGCTCTCTAGTGTCGAGTCTCTAATGTCCTGAAGATAACTCGATCTTTCATGGATTTTGAGTGGTGTCGATCGATAACCGGGGTTAGTGTCGATCTATGTTGAGGTCTTAGGGTCGATCGACGTTGAGATCTTAGTGTCGATCGAAGCCGAGGTCAGAACGATAATATCAGCTTCTTCTGCTCTGCTCGGCTCAGATCCACGATACTTAATACCCATTTATACATATTCGAGAAGCTGTCGTGGAATCTCGTCTTCTTTCTTAATTTGTTAAATTTCAAGGATCTTGTCCCAGTTATCGTTGATCTCTTTTTCTTGAGCTGCTGCAGCTTCATCGAGAAATTCATAAAGGAGTTCTCTTTCAATATCATCTCAACGAGTCAGAGATCGTGGTTCCAGTCGACTAAATCAGCTAAAAGCATTCCCAGAGATAATATAGGGGAAGATCTTGCAGAGCATGTGCTATTCATATACTTCATTATGCTTGCTCCTTGAGACAAGATCCACAAGTTCTTCGATGTGTTCCTTCGGATCTTCATGAGGCAAACCCTGAAAAGAGTTATGAGCTGCCCAATCATACCATTCACGGCTCTTCTGTAAAGTCATTTATCTCAGCAACAGCAATGACATCAGGGATCACAGATCCTTGTGCATTAATCAATTGTCCTATGCTATTGCGAGGACGACCTTCTTCGTCTCGTAAGATCCCATTCTCATCAGCCTTATGTATAAGAACTTCAATTTCCTCTGTCTTCTCGCAAGTGGTGTCAATCGACGCTGAAGTGTGGTTGTCGATCGATTTCATTATGTTAGTATCGGTCGACGGTGAAGTATTGGTGTTGATCGATGCTCACTTTTCTTTGCTAGCGATCACTGCTTGGAGGGTGTCGACTTCCCTCGTAGACTTATGGTTCGTGCACGAATCAGCATGTTCCTTTTTTGAAGAACACAGAAATCCTCTCCTCATTGCTTTCTAGTACTAATATGTATGTACCGGAAACACAAGAAATTTTTTTTTTACGTAAGTAAACTAATATAGAAAAATACCTAGACTAAATCAAAAAAATTGAGTCTAATGGTGAATCCTTGCTCCCCGACAACGACGCCAAATTTGACATAAGGGTTTTTATGTATCTCAATGCAAACTCTATCAAATTAAACCTACGTAATCTTGCCAAGAGAGGTCAAATTGTAGTATTTAGAGATCGAATCCACATGGAGCGTGGGCAAATAATAGACTCAATACAGTCGCGATTAAACTAGGCAAATAGATTAATAAGTAGTAAATAAACTATAGCAGATAATTGATTGATTGGTAAGTAAACAATAATAATAAATAGCTAGATCTAGGGTTTCAAGCAAGTGCATTATAGATGATAGAAGCTAAGGTATTAATTAGAGAACTCGATATCTAATGTAAAAGACAACCAGCTCTCTCTGCGAGTCTAATCTATTGACCAAATCCGATGTCTCAGCTTCGCTTGTTGACACGGAATGATCATCGATCTTGGTGCCTAAACAATGACATAAAAACATATAAATAGGGTTTTAGGTCGTCTATGGGTATTTTGGTAATTTGTGATGGCTTTTAGGCTTAAGTCGGCCATAAAAATGTCGGGCCTGTCTTCTGGAATCACCATCGACCGAAAACAAGGTTGTGACGTCGATCGACACTCATTCATCTTCTCGACACTTTCTCTTGCAAGGCAGATAGACCATTCTTCAGTAAATCAGGCATAACTTTAGATCTAACCGTCCGATGGAACTCAAACCGGTGGCATTGGAAACCTAATTCAAATCTATATCTTCTGTAAAAATACATCTCAATCTCACCTTGGTAAGGTCTCCATCCATAGCTAAACATCTGACGCATCTATGCAGTTCTGCATCTCTAAAAGCTCCAGAATCACCAAAGTTCTCTAGAACGTACATGAACCTAAAAATACTCTAAAACATACTGCAAAGATATATAATAGACTGTAAATAGGTTTTATATCATGGCACAATAATGGTAAATATCAGGCTCTATCAGCCAACTCTAACGGTGGTTTTAAGATGAGTTTCTACCTAACTAAAAAAAATCAAAAAAAAAAATTCAGAATAGTTTCTTGTAGAAGGATTTTAGCGAAACCCTTTTGAAGCTTTTACTAGATATGTCATTCTTTAATTGAACAATCTTTTGTACAACATAAAAAAAGCTAAATAATTATCAAAAATTAATATTTTTAGTACTAAGAACTTGATTTGGGCATCTCCATTTAGTGAATTCCAGGTAAATACCAGTCCTCCATGAGAATAGCTATTTCTAGATATGCGAAAACGGGATAGACGACATTTTGTTTTCTGTTAATTCTATTTTTGTATTTATTTTTCTAAAACTGTAATTTATTTTGACGCAAGAAATATAATATCATTTGAAGAAATAAGTAAAAATATTACAATACATTGATGAAAAATTATAGAGCCTATATAAAATCGGTTTCACAACATAAATAAATAAATAAAAATGTAGAAACAAACAACAAATTGTAAGTTTCATAACATTGGCAATAAATTGGATAGCAAAATCAATATCCTATGGACCAAAACTGTGAAACACGTGAAGCCTATTAAAACTTAAAAACAATTAGAATATTCAAGTTGAACTTAAAATATTTTAGCATATTTACTTTATTTGCTTAGAAAAAAATTACATTATTTGGTGTTAGCATTTTGTTAATTATATTAAACAAAATGCAATAATATTCTTATTCCATTATATTTTACGAAAAAATATCAGCTTGTAAGTATACTTAATGAGAAATAGCAATATCGAAATATACGCTCTAATTGAGGCGAACACGGAAGAGCATCACGCAAAATAGACACAAGCCCCTTGCAAGCAAATAGAAATTTTTTTTAACCGATAGCAAAAGCGAAGAACCATACCTACACAACACTAACTAATGGGTATTAACATAGCCCAGGTTCAACATCAACAGAAGCCCATGACCAGAAGGCCCGCCAAGAATCTGCAACAACAACAAGACAAAACAACGTTAGTATTGTTCAAAGGAGAGCAACGAGGAAGCTGCAGCAAGAGTACGGGTCTACAGCTGTGTAACCGTTATGCTATCTTATCCACATGAGGACACAGCTGTAGAGTGTCTAGATCTTTTTCTTAAGCTTTATATACTCAGCTTCGTAATCGAAATCACTATCCAGAAATAAGAGTAAAAGTATTTCAGTCTTTCTTGTGCTTTAAGCTTCTCTGCTTTTACCTTCATGGTATCAGAGCCCAGGAAGTAGGTCATGGAAGGAAACCCGGATCCTATATCGGCGTCCAATCTGACCATTACACAGTGTGTGACTCTCAAGCTGAAGGATGACAACTATCTCATATGGAAGTTGCAGTTCGAGCAGTTCCTCTCCTCTCAGATGCTACTTGGATACGTCAATGGAGCTCAACCCCGGCCTCCTCAAACTGTTACTCTTCGACAAGGAGACTAGGTCACTGAAGCTGCAAATCCTGAGTTTCTTCGATGGATCCAGAAACATCAACTCATCATGGCGTGGATCTATGGAACACTGTCTGAAGATGCTCTTAGGACAGTGTATGGTCTTCACACTTCTCAAGAGGTATGGTCTTCACTCGGACAAAAATACAATAGGGTCTCTGCCACTAGGAAGTTAGCTCTCCACAGAAAGATTCAGACTTTGTCGAAAGGAACCAAGACAATGTCTGTTTATCTGTCTGAAATCAAAACCCTGTGTGATCAGTTAGACTCTATTGGTGCTGCAATCCCTGAAAGTGAGAAGATTTTTGGTGTACTCAATGGCTTAGGAAGAGACTATGAATCTATCTGTACGGTGATTGAAAGTTCTATGGACTCCCTCACTCCTCCATGTCTTGATGATGTAATGTCCAAGCTGATTTCTTTTGAAGACAAGGTCCAAAGCTATGCTGCAACTCCTGAGCTTAATCCTCATCAGGCCTTCTATACATAGAGAGGAGGTTATTCTGACCGTGGAAGAGGTCAACACATAGGAGGTTATCGAGGACGTGGCTATTCAACACAAGGTAGAGGCTTTCATCAGCAGTTTGGACACAACAGTGGCAGAAGCAACCACCAACATTCCACACGTCCAACCTGTCAGATATGCGGCAAGTTTGGTCACTCAGCATATAAGTGTTACAAAAGGTTTGACCAGGACTATCAGCAAAGTGAGGGACCACAAGCTATGGCTACTATGAGAGTACCTGAAGATCAGGAGGTTGACGGAAATGAATGGTACCCTGACTCTGCAGCAACGCACCATATCACAAGTTTAGTGCAAGGTCTCCAGTCTGCTCAACCGTACTCAGGTTCTGATTCGGTACTAGTGGGAAATGGTGACTTCTTGCCAATAACTCATGTGGGTTTTGTTGCCATACCAGCTCTGTCAGGTAACCTCACTCTTACTGATGTTCTTGTTTGTCCAGGCATCAAAAAATCACTGCTGTCTGTCTCCAAGCTAACATATGAATATCCTTGTGAATAACATTTGATTCACACAATGTTCTTATTAAGGACAAAAAGACACATCAGCTTCTCAGCAAATAAAGCAAACGTGAAGGTCTATATTGATTAGAGAATCCTCAGTTTCTTGCATTCTACTCTTCACGGAAACAAAAGGCAAGTGATGTGATTTGACACAAGAGATTGTGGCATCCTCATCAACAGATACTTCATCATCTATCTGCAACCAAAGCTATTTTGTTCAATAAAGTCTACAAGACTATGTGTGAGTCATGTCAGTTAGGAAAGACTTCGAAACTACCTTTCTATAGTTCAGTATATCAGGCACATCATCCCTTAGAAAGGATCCATTGTGATGTATGGGGTCCTACTCCTGTTGCTTATGTTCAAGGATTCAGATATTATGTTATATTTATTGACAATCATTCAAGATTTGCCTTGTTTTATCCTCTCAAACTCAAGTCAGATGTTTATGCAATTTTTAAATCTTTCCAAGTCTGGTAGAGAATCAGTTTAGCAGAAAGATACAGATATTTCAGAGTGATGGAGGAGGTGAGTTTGTCAACCAACAGCTTCTGACACATCTCGCAAATTGTGGGATTAAACACTATCTGTCAGGCCCTCACACTCCTGAACAGAATGGTATTGCAGAGAGAAGACATAGATATCTATTGGGACTCGGTATGTCGATGATGTTTGAGGCACGACTTCCTCAGAATCTGTGGGTTGAGGCGCTCTTCACAACAAATTTTCTTTCAAATTTGTTGCCTACGTCAGTACATGACAAAGATGTAAGTCCCTACCAGAAGCTAAATGGAACAGTACCAAATTATACAGCTCTACGAGTGTTTGGTTGTGCATGCTACCCGTATCTGCGACCATACACACATCATAAATTTGATCCAAAGAGTTTGCTGTGTGTGTTTGTCGGTTACACTGAAAAACATAAGGGATATCAATGTCTTCATCCTCCTACAGGAAGAGTATACATAAGCCATCATGTCCTGTTTGACGAAGGCAGGTATCCGTTTGTGGATGTTTATCAGTCATTTATATCTCAAGCTGTCACTCCTTTGTTGTCAGCATGGTACAAAGGACTGTCTGTGGTATCTGCACCAGAAGAAGAAGTACATTCTTCAACGTCTGAAGAACAAATGGTTTCAGGGAAAAGAAGACAAGGCATGATACCACTTCCACATGCCTTTCAATATCAAGAAGCAGAGTTTCCTCCTTTACCACATCCAGAGCCTCAGGTGATTCCACCACCGGTGCCGGAAGTAGTTCCACCTCCAGTACCTCCTGTTGTCCCTCCTGTAGCTGAGGTTCCGGAACAAGCTGAGGCACAAGAAGAAAATGCGCATCAAATGGTAACAAGAGCTAAAGTTGGAATCCGAAAGCCAAACCCACGCTATGTTCTTCTCACGGTAAAAGGAGTACCAGCAGAGCCAAGAACTATAGCAGAGGCTCTCAATCATCAAGGTTGGAACAGTTCAATGGCTGAAGAAATAGACACATGTAAGGAAAGAAAAACATGGAGTCTGGTTCCTTATCCGACTGATGCTCATGTTCTAGGATGTCGATGGGTTCATAAAACAAAACTAAAGGCAGATGGCAGTGTTGACAAATTGTGTTCTCGGTTAGTAGCTAAAGGAAATGAACAAGAAGAAGGGATTTACTTTCTGGAAACAGTGAGAATGGTGCTTCATACTGCAACATTCAATAAATGGGATATTAAACAACTTGATGTTAAGAATGCATTCCTACATGGAGATCTAACAGAGACAGTATACATGAAACAACCTCCGGGATTCAACGACCCTGCCTGTCCAGATCATGTATGCTTGCTTCATAAGGCTATCTATGGCTTAAAACAAGCTCCCCGTGCCTGGTTTGATAGATTTAGCTCCTTTCTCATCGACTGTGGGTTAATATGCAGTGTTAAAGATCCTTTTTCTTTTCATATATCATCATGGTTCAACTACAATCTACCTCTTACTGTATGTTGATGATATGATTCTCACAGGAAATGATTCAGTGGTCTTGAAGAAACTACTTGAAGCTCTCAGTTCAGAATTCAGAATGAAAGATATGGGGTCTCTCAGTTATTTTCTTGGAATTCAGGTGCAATATACACCAACAGGAAGCTTTCTGAAGCAAGAAAGATATGCTCTTGATCTCTTACAAACAGCAGGCATGAGTGACTGTTCTCCAATGCCAACACCTATGCCACTACAACTAGACAGAGTTTTAGGTCAGGATGAGTTCTTCAGCGACCCTAAATACTTCAGGAGCCTTGCTGGGAAGCTACGATACTTAACATTCACGAGGCCAGACCTGCAATTTGCCGTTAACATCGCCTGTCAAAGAATGCACAAACCGACCATGGCTGACTTTCACCTGTTGAAAAGAGTATTGCGGTATATTAAAGGAACGGTGACAATGGGTCTACACTTCAAGACAGACACTGAATCGTCTTTAAAAGCCTTTTGTGACAGTGATTGGGCAAGATGTAATGAGACAAGGAGGTCCACTGGTGGATTTTGTACTATGTTGGGATCAAATCTTATATCTTGGTCAGCTAAAAGACAGGATTCAGTCTCACGATCATCAACAGAAGCCGAGTATAGATCACTTTCTGATACTGCAGCAGAGTTAATATGGATTTCAGACGTCCTACAGAAACTTGGGAAGCCAACGAGGAAGCCTGCAGACGTCTACTGTGATAATTTATCTGCAGTCCATCTTACTGCCAATCCAGTTTTGCACAAGAAGTCTAAGCACTTTGCCACACACTATCACTTTGCTCGGGAACAAGTGGCTAAAGGAGCTCTGATTGTGCATCATGTCTCTGCCTTTGCTCAGATAGCAGACATTTTTACAAAGTCATTACCACAAGCTGCTTTCTACTCTTTGCGGTCCAAACTCGGTGTGGTCTCATCACCCACGACGAGTTTGCGAGGGGGTATTAACATAGCCCAGGTTCAACATCAACAGAAGCCCATGACCAGAAGGCCCGCCAAGAATCTGCAACAACAACAAGACAAAACAACATTAGTATTGTTCAAAGGAGAGCAACGAGGAAGCTGCAGCAAGAGTACGGGTCTACAGCTGTGTAACCCTTATGCTATCTTATCCACATGAGGACACAGCTGTAGAGTGTCTAGATCTTTCTCTTAAGCTTTATATACTCAGCTTTGTAATCGAAATCACTATCCAGAAATAAGAGTAAAAGTATTTCAGTCTTTCTTGTGCTTTAAGCTTCTCTGCTTTTACCTTCATGGGGGAGCTCACTCGAAGAACCGAACTTCATCACCACTTATACTAAAAAGAAATTAATAGATGGAGCTCAATAGCAAACCCAAGTGCATCAGTACCACTCCAAAACCAAGAACTGACAGAGTTTAAAAGCAATAATTCACATCATCTTGCATCCGATTCGATTGATTGAGGTTACAATCTAGCGTGAGTACAAAAGGAGACCATTCACATGAGAAATAGAGGGAGTAAATGAATCCAATGCTCCACGTCGGATCATATTCATGCATGTTCCTCGTCTTTGGTAGCTTTTAAAATCCATAAAGTTATGCAATTTCGTAATCGCCCTAAAGTATGCTTTGTTCCACGCTTTTTATAGTCAGTATGATGCTGATAGTTATTGGTTTGTTTATAAATCGGCAAATAACACAAATCCATATGATTCGCGAAGAAATAATTAATTAATTAGTGGTAACCAAAAAAGACATCATGATTCCTATCGAACATGCCAATATTCACATGCACGACCCACAACTTCCCAAACCACATTTTGTTCGTTGTCTCTTACGAAACCTACACAATATCAATAACATAAAATCATATAGGAAGTTACTAGTAAAAATACATGTGTATACGAAGTTATAAGTAATTGCTTTTAAAAAGTAGTAGTGTGATTTTTCAAAATAGCATATATAATTGCAATGACTTATTTCATTAGAGATGTGTCTATATATAAAAAAAGTTCAAATATTTGTGAATGTTAAGAAAATAATCAAGATATTTAAAATAGTAGTTTCAACCATGAATCATGAAAACTAATAGACAAAACATTAGTGAAAACAAAATTGACATTTTTCTAAATCATACCTGAAATAATCCCAACGACCAATGGGCGGCTGGCGGCGGAATTCACACCGTTGACGTTAAACACAAGTCCGAGTTTATTTTCTTCATTTCGTTAAATTAAAAAATGAGGTGGCAATCTAATCCGTTGGCTTTTGGTTTAGTCACATTAATCCAACGGTGTATACGTCGACACGCTAACGAAGTTGACTAAATAGATATAATTTTCTTACAAATATATAAAATTTCAGCGTGAATTAATTAAATTAATATTGGTCCTATAATATCATCGTACGCTGCTGCCACTGTTATCGTAACGCACCACTTTGGCCGTTTCCAGATCTCCACAGGAAAGCTACTCATCATCTTCTTCGATCATCGACAGGTACTAACTTTCATGTCATTTTAAGTCTCCAATATCCAGTTTACTGCTTCGACTACCCTTGGGCAATATAAGTAGTGTGGCAATACTACGATTTTAGTTAGCTTTTGAATAGAGATAAAGATCAAAATAGACTTTAAAAAGTTTTTATCCCAAAAGTAACATTCAAAGAGAAAAATGATCAAAATAGATTTTATTAAAGGATGTAAATATATATTTATACACTTGGGTTAACTAATCTAAACTAACTAGTACTCCCTGCGCACTTATACATAGATCTATTTGTGGGCATTGCTTTACTCTAACATGGGTTTGTGATTCTTCAGGGAGAAAAGGCGTGACGGGGGCACAGCCAGGTCCTGTCTTGTCATGGTATCAACGAGTGAACATTGCAGTTGGAGCTGCAAGAGGGCTTGAGTATTTGCATGAAAAAGCAAATCCTCACATCATCCACCGTGACATTAAATCCAGCAATATCCTACTCTTTGATAATGATGTTGCCAAGATTGCTGACTTTGATCTCTCTAATCAAGCTCCTGACATGGCAGCTCGCCTTCATTCAACTCGTGTTCTTGGAACTTTCGGTTACCACGCCCCTGAGTAAGTAGACATCGTTGCTTGTAATAGTGCGAGCTCTCAAGTCTCAAATGCGCTTCCTTATATATTTTTTTTTTCTTTAACAGATATGCCATGACTGGGCAACTAGATGCCAAGAGTGATGTGTACAGCTTCGGGGTTGTCTTGCTCGAACTACTTACAGGTCGAAAACCCGTTGATCATAGATTACCCAGAGGCCAACAAAGTTTAGTCACATGGGTACTAACTCCTCTCACTCATATACATCTTTTTCATATAGCATAAATAACGATTCCATGTAAACTGTTCCTTGTGTATCAGGCTACACCTAAACTGTACCATGTAGAATATCATGAAGGGATCCATTTTTGGCAAACTCATAAGCAAGTATCCTTGAATTCCCCTCAACACAGTAACCAAGCAGTTGAACAAAGTTATCATGCTTCAACCTAGACACCATGGAAACCTGCAAGCAGTAAAACTTCCTAGTTAGCTGCAAAGATGAGACAATCCTTGACATAATTCACCAACGAGAATTTAGCCTAATAGTTAGGACTCTTGGATTATTTAGTAGACATTTAAGAGGTTATGGGTTCAAATCTCGTCATTCCAAAATAGAATTTGGAGTAAAAAATGGTACAACCTCCCACTCCATATCTCATTCTCACAAATGAAGTAATCTTTTTTGTTAATTACTCCATTTTTCACTTTAAAATGGAGTAAAATGGATTGGAATAAAACTCAATTTGGAGGAAAAAAAAGTTTTAAACTGAAAATGCTGTAAAAGAGTTATTTAAAATAGTTTGTGCCTTACCATAAAATATATATTGGTTTTTGAATTAAAAAAAATGACATAATTAAAAAAAATATTAATAGTAACACAGCGAGCTTAGTAGCAAACCTGTGCAAGGAATTCATTGGCAGCCTGCTTGTTAGAATCTAGCTTTTTAATCGCTGCAGGCTGATCATTATTTAGCACAATGTGATATACTCTTCCATAGGAGCCTTCACCAATGAGAGAAGTGGATCCAAAATCATCAGTTGCTTCCTTGAGTTCACTAACAGAGATAGTAGGTACATCAATAGGCTGCACCTTCACAGTTTTCGTAATGCTCTTCTGTGCAGTTTCAGAGGCATGGTGCCTCCCATCATTCGCTGCACCGGAATCAATACTCCAATAAGTTTCCAAGCCTTAGTAAGAGTCATCATGTTTGCATAATCTTTTAGTCCTATATGATATGCAAGGGAGAGAAAAAAATGACAAAATCTTGAAATACCACCTCTAAAGTGTTTGGCTGTATTGTGGTCTCCATAATCAGCAGCAACTTTATGCATATCATCTTCCTCGCAACAGCCGAAACAGCTCATTTTCTTTTTGTTTTTCTATTTGCAAAACAAGTTTCAAAGCTATTCATATGGATTCAAAATCAAAATTGGGATTCACATGGAAAGACAATAACAAAAAAAAGTCAACTTATACAGAGCCGGTCATGAGATTTTTAGGACCCTAAGAGCATCATTATCCAGGAACCCCATATTTTTTTCTTTTTTAAAAAAATTAAAATTAAAAAAACGAACCAATTACAGATCGCCACGTGGCAGTGGGGCCCGCAAACAGTGTAAGAAACCCTCCAAAAACAGTTCTTATTTAGGAGTTTTAAGAAGCGGTTCTTGCACTGTTCATGAGCCCCACATGTCAGTGGGGCCCGCGAACAGTGCAAGAGCCCCTCTTAAGAGCTCCTCTTAAGAGCTCCCATTGATCATGCTCTAACTACTATAATTTTCAAATTAAAACCATTCAGATGGATAAACAATTAAAAAGTTATTAAAAGCAAATAAATTTTAAAGATTTATCTATTCCATTGTTTTTTAACAAAAACAGTTATTTGTTTATCAAGAGAAGAAACTCAAAAGACCATTTTCAAAATTTTGTATCTTTTATTTATTTTATCTTTATTATAATCCCAATCGTCACAATCTATGAACCATTTTCATATTTGCAAACCAAAATTCCCTCTTTTTCAAATATATATATTGCAAAAAAAAGGAGGCCCATTAAAATGGAAGCTCCATTAAAATATTTCATGATCATGTGTAGATCTATACCACAAATAGCATGTTTAGTGACAAAGAAGCCTTACAATCAACATGAACTAGCTAATTCAAAGATATTACATTCCTAAATCAAGAGTGGAATTCAACAGATTATGCTGAGCATATTGTTTTTTGTTTTTTGGATTATTAGTAATATGTCTAACCCATATTCCAAAGAGCAAATCTCTCAAATAGCTGTTTTTGAAGTTTTGTCACAAAAATAGACTTTGAGAGAAAAAATGATCAAAATAGACCTTTTTTATTTTGAAAATTTTAATATTTTGATTTTTTTTTTAATTTTTAAACCTCAATTCCAAAAACCTCACGCCATAACTCTAAAGCCTAGCGAGGACAAGGTTAAACAATGCGTTGATGAAAGACTTGGTGGTGCTTACCCTCCAAAAGCCGTTGCTAAGGTATTAGTATAACATAATCTCAAATTGGCGTTTACTAAAACGCTACGTTCTTGATGAACTTCAAGTGATTCTCTCTCTGCTTATGTCATATATGTTGGATGATGAAACGCAGTTAGCGGCGGTTGCAGCGTTGTGTGTGCAGTATGAAGCAGGTTTTAGGCCGAATATGAGTACAGTTGTGAAAGCTCTACAACCTTTGTTGAACGATCGAGCCGTAGCTCCAGGAGGACATTAGCTACACCACTTTCTCCACCGAATATTTTATTTCCATATACAATTAGGAAACTTTATGAGGAAATATTTTTCCATGATGTGTTCTTTTTTTTTCTTCTTACAAGATTTCTAAATAGAAATTTCTTTTAGGACCGGTCTTATTGATTTGGACCGGTCCATAGTTCTCGTTTTACACTCGTTTAGTTGAAGATTAGATGGGTACTGGTTGATCTTCTTTAATTGTTGTTAATCGTTGCTTTGGTCTCTTTTCGCGGTGGGTTTCCCTAGCTTTGGGTCTTATCCGCGGTGTAGTCATGTCTGGTGTGTCTTATGAACTTGTAGTACTGTGTGTACTGCTCTTTCCGCATGTCTCATTGTTCAATGGAGTTCCTGGTCTCCAAGTTTGGTGGTCGTTGATGTTAACTTCAATTCCTAATCACGTCAAAGTTTTTTTAATGTAAATAGTTTAATGTTGCTATAATATTCCTTTATTTGGGGATAGCAGCATGGCATGTCCATAGATAACGCCATAATTCACTCGTTACCATCCATTTATCCTTGAAAAATAATCAAAACCATTAAGAAAAAGAAGCCAAATTTAGCAAAAACATCTATAAATATATCCCTACCCTTTATTCTACCTTTTCTCTATCTAATCCTTTCCAATCCACGTCCAAGAAAAAAAAAATGAACACTCCAATAAAACTCACCTTCCTCATTCTCTGCATCGCCGTAACCGCAACCGCAACCGCATTCGTAGTCCCAGCAAAACGTGCGGACGTTACACCAGAACACGAAAAAACCGTCGCAGGAATCTGCAGCGTTGTCGAAGACAAAAATCTTTGTAGCATAACCTTGAAGACCGTCCCAAGCAATGACCCTGCCTTCTTGGTCCGTTACTTAGCCACAGCAGCTGAATCCTCCGTTAAAAAGGGCTTGAACTTCCTCTCCGGAATCAAACCCAAGTACAAAGGAAACGCCTTCGCCACAAACTGCATCACCGGTTGCGAGAAGCAGCTAAACAACGCCTTGGAAGACTTTGCAGATTTCTGGAAAGCCGCGGGGGAAAACCTAACCAGCATGGCTGATAATTACTTCACATGCAAGGAGAAGATGACTTCGATCTTCACGTACCACTCGACTTGTCTTGATGACATTTACGACAAAACGTTGTTGAAAGAGGTTCAAGGAGGGATTGGGCTTGGGAAACGAATGAGTGGTGAGTCAGTGGATGTGTTCGCTGGAATGGACAAAGTCTTTAACACTTTAAACATTAAGACCAAACTTAACCAGAAAGATACCGATTCGTTGCTCCCACCACCTTTGTCGTTTTACTACCATTGATTTATTCATTAACATATATAAGATTATATATATGAAAACAAAGAAAAAATGTACATCCATTGGTTTTCGGATATTTTTGATGTATATTTGTAATTAATATGTCATGGATGATAATCATGTATGGACCTCGTGGTTGGAAAGGATATGGGAAAAAAATGTGATTATCATCTAATAATAATAAAATTAATCAGTAACCGTATTTCGTATATTCTCTTATATATTATTTGAGAATTCATTTAAGTGATATATACTAACGTGTCAATTATATTAGAATTCTCCAATTAATTGTTATAATTTGATTGATTGATAATTTTTTTTGTTTTTTTGTTTATTTAACTAAAAATTTTAAAAGAAAACTAATTCTAGAATTAACTAATTTAATCTATTTTTTCAAACAAACAATTAAACATCTTAAATATAGATGAATTAACATAATGTGTTTATAGAAACAATTAAACATCATAGATTATATTATATAAATTGATAATATACATATAAATACATATGATACTATATAAACAATTATATAAACGATTTTAAATATATTTATATTATTAGTGGATACAATAAATCGTAGATTGCAAAAAACTAATTAATTTAAGGGCTTCTTGCAAAAATGACTCAAAACTTAAAGTCAAACACAAAACCAACCTATGATTTCTTTGGAATTTTCATTTGCCCTTTTCATCCCAAAAGTTCTGATTATTCACGAAAATGCCTTTACTTTTTTCTTATTTTTTTCGAAAATGAGTATTTTACTCTATCATCTCCATCTTCATCAAGTATTTACAATAATGTCATTGTCATCAATACACCAACCACCATGAGCAACCAATTTGAAGCTCTTAATGCATCTAAAAATTGGTTTTCAATCCTCTTATCTCATTTCTTATGCTCAAAAACTAAATCTCTTTACTTTTTTTATATTCATCTAAAAAACTCAAGATTTTGATTCAAGCTTACGATTTTTGGTGGGTTATTTTTTTTGAGCTTTTGTGTGCTTGGAGAATAGCTATGTGTGCTAAGAAAGTTATCTCACTAATATAAGGTATGAAATCATTTTTTTCGAGATCTTTTTGCATAGAAGACTTCCGTGTAATTCTTCTGGATGTAGAAGACTTACACGGAAGTCGTCTGGTCAATGCTGAAGTTAATTTTGCAATTGACTTTTTATGTGTATTTTTAGAGATGACTTATCTGGAAGTCGTCCAGTTTTTTTTCTTAACAAAAAAATCTCAAAAATACCATAGAAGACTTCCGGTAAGTTGTCTAGGATAAACATGTTAGTTTTACATTTGACCAAATTGTGTCAGAAATTTGACTTTTCCCAGACGATTTACTTGTAAGTCATCTGGCTGAAAAATAAAACTTAAATATTTAATATTTATTAGACGACTTATATGTAAGTCTTCTAACGTTACTTTTATATTAGAAAAATCAAACTTAAATATTTAATTTTAGTCAGACGACCTACATGTATGTCTTCTGGTAGACGGTTTACACGGAAGTCTTTCAGAATTTTTTCCGATATCCTAGTCAAACCTTCGATATTACAGAGGACTTCCATGTAAGTCGTCCGGCCGGACTACTTACACGTAGGTCGTCTAGTTAAAATTAAATATTTAAGTTTTATTTTCTAATTGCAAGAGTAACTTGATAAGTCGTCTCGTTAATATTAAATATTTAAGTTTTATTTTTCAGCTAGACGACTTACTTGAAAAAATCAAATTTCTGACACAATTTGGTCAAATGCAAAACTAACATTTTTATCCTAGAAGACTTAGTGGGAGGTTTTCTCTGATATTTTCAAAAAAAAAATGAAAACAAAAGTAAGACGATATTTACAAAGGAAGACTCTCAAAGAAGTCTGCTGTAGAGTAGACCTCTTTAGAATTCTTCCTTTGTAAATTTTCAATGGCAAAATGACCTTATTGACCACTTTCATGTAAGTCATCTGGAAGACTTCATTGGAAGTCGTCTACATCAATGTTTAATAAAGTTTTATTTTCTCTAAAAATATCAAGACTTTTTAATATTTTCTTGTTAATTCATGTATATTAGTTGATATTTGGGTTCTTGAATGAAATTCATAATTTAATTGGTTTTAATTATGAGTTTACCAATATTCATGTTTATTAATGTTTCTAGCTAATCTGAGAAGACTTCCGTATAACTCTACTAGAAGACTTCCGCATAAGTCTGCTAGAAGACTTCCAAGGAAGTATTCTATGTTAGTTTTTGTAAACTTGTTAAGTAACTTAACGATATATTTTTTAATTTTAAAAAATATTAAGAAACTTCAAAAATACCATGTAATATAGTTTAATGTATCTTCTTAGATAATAAGATATAATTTTTAACTTTCATGAAATTTAAAATTTCAATTAGAATTTGAGTTTCGCGTCTAAATTTTTATTTCCCACTTTAAATTTAAGTCTTCCAGAAGACTTCCCAGAAGTCTTCTGGGAAGTCTTCTAGTGGACTTCCCAAAAGTCTTCCAGTGAAGTTGTTATATGTTTGAACTTATGTAATATTTGATATGTTGTGAATTTTGCTAAGTTTTCTTGGGAATTTTTCTCCCTTAGCTGTAGTAAATTTGACTATTTTTTATTATTATTGTTGTTTGCTATTAAAGTTGTATCAATTACTTCAATAATGTCATGTACTTTTGGCAAGATAACATTATAGACATGAATATATTTACCAATTTTTTTTCATTAATATCTCTTTAAATTTACAATTAAAAGTCTACACCTACAAATCACAAAATGACCATAAACAAAATTATTATAGATCATTCATCCACAAAAACAAGCTTGGACTCCACTTGACTTGAGAGAAGACTCTCTCAGAATACTTCCTAGAAGTCTTCTAGCACATTATATTTTAGAAGACTTCCGAGAAGACTTCCAGGAAGTCTTCTCGGAAGTCTTCCAGGAAGTCGTCTCGGAAGACTTCCAGGAAGCCGTCTAGAAGACTTCCCAGGAGTCTTCCAAAGTCCGACTCAGATCTGAAAAACCTGCAAATCCCAAAACGTTCAAATGGCATCAAAACAGAGAAAATGAGTAGAAGATGAGATATGTCTACCTTTAAAGAACACACAAAAATACATATTCAAAAATATATATACCTTTAATGTAGTATAAGAAGAGAACCATGTAATAAAAAACCTACAAAATAAGATGAATTAGTGAGAAAGATATGAGATAACAAATGATAAATTAATAGAAAGTTTTAGTTTGGTAACAAGGTAAGAGCTTTAAGCAACCAAAGACTTACCAAAACAATGCCATGGAGATTTACCTAAATGCTCAGATCCGTTATGAAAAAAAGATATGAGAGAAAACTTCCATGAAGTCTTATAGTGCATTAAATGTTAGAAGACTTCTAAGAAAACTTCCCTATAAGTCTTCCAAGTGTGTCTCAGATCTGAAAAATCTGCATACCCAAAAGCATTCAAATGACTTCAAAACATAGAAAAACTTCAAAATAAGGTAAGAGCTTAAAACAACAAAAAGAGTTTTCAAAAGATAAGATCTTTAAGCAACAAGGGGTTACCAAATGAAAAAAATATGAGTTATAAATCTACCATTAAAGGAGTGGAAGATGAGAACCATGTAATGAAAAACCTGCAAAAACAAAATAATTCAGTGAGAAAGATATGAGATAAAAATGAGAAAATGATATAAAGTTTGGTGTTTTAAGTTCAAAAAGATTAGAGAGAGGTTTGAGAGTTTTAGAATGAGAAACATTACATTTTTTTGTAGCCATTTGAGAGGAAGAAAATTTTTTAAATTTTTTTATATAAGGAGACACAAATTCCAATAAATTTAAGTATTTTTGATTCAAAAGACTTTCAAGTAAGTCTTTTAGAAGACTTACTTGAAAGTCTTTTCACACTAAATTTACTATTCGCCCATAAGACTTTCCCAGAAGTCGTCTGATCTAAATATTATTCATCAGACGACTTCATGGAAGTCGTCTCAACCCTACATATAAACTCTAAATTTAATTAACTAACTAAACACTTTATTATAATCAAATTCAACTTAAAAACTGTTTAATATATACATAACTAAATACATATAGGTAAAAATTTATTTTTTGAATAAAAATGTTAAGTTTCTAAAAATTAACCTTAAGAATTCAAACAATACTACAACATATGTTACCAAACCCTAAACCAAATAATACCATGACTCACTACATTCACTCATATATGTTAAAAATAATTCAATTTAACTATATCTTAATTTATATCATTTACAATGTTTATAATTACATGATTTCAATTTTTTCCCCTGAAAAATATTTTTTTTATAAAATTTATAAATTATTTAAGATCAACTATATGAGACGACTTCTAGAGAATTCTTCTGGAAGACTTACACAAACTCATAAGACTTCCTAGGGTTATATTCGTAAAAATAAATTTTGTTTTTTTGTTTGGTCATAATGGGCTGGTTGTAATTGCACAAGGCTTTTGGGTTAGTTTTGCATTTGATTGATGTTGGGTGTATTTTTGATTTTAAAATTAAGTTTTGAGTCATATTTTGCAAAATCTCCTTAATTTAAACCTAATAACATTAATTAAACCCACCAACTATATATAACAGAAAATTATATTAATCAAAATTTTTTTTATTATAACAGAAAATTAAAATCAGAACCTTATATTAAAATGAGACTAGAGTTAATATTCTATTAATATAATTTGTTTAGCTTTGATTATAATAAAATTGTCATGCTTATGTTTTAATAGGAAAAAAATAGACATAAATAAAAACACGAGGGAAGAATAATAAAATATGTTTGTTGTGTTTTTTCTTCTTTTATATTTTTATGTACATAAATTTTATTTGTTTGTCGAGCTAAATGCATTTTACGTATTACTATAAATATGAACTAATTAGTTTTGTGTGTCTTTAAAAATTAAGATAAATTGAGTAAGGAAGATCAATAAATGACCATTTCTACAATTGATAAGGTCGAAGATGAAAAATATAATGTAAACTGAAATTAAGAAAAAATATTTTAAAAATAATGACATGTATTTTTGCGGTATAATAAAGTTTTAAAATGTATGATAATAAAGTACAAGTTTTATACAAATATTTTTTTTGTTTTGATTTAATATTGAATCTCACCTTAAAGTTAAGTATATATATCTATAATAACGACATTACATTATTTTAAAATTTTAATTATTACTTTTATTATATATAATTAGTTCATCGGATTTAATTAATATAGGTATATATTAAAGATTAAAAGATATCTAAACTATGCATAGTTTTGATAAAATAAATTTGGTAAAATGAATTAGTGTTTGATAAAATAGTGTGATGATCAGGAGATATTTGGGGAAATTGCTAAAAATGACTCAAAACTTGATTTCAAATGCAAAAGTGTACCCCAAATTCAATCAAATGCAAAAGTAACCCAAAAGGCTAGTGAAAATACAACAAACTCCTTGTGAGCAAACAAAAAAACTGTATTCAATTTTACCATTATAACATTTTCGTCTGAGAAGACTTACAGAGAAGTCTTCTCACTATCACTAGAAGACTTCCCACTTAATGCGAAGTCTTCCACAAGTCTTCCGGAAGTCTTCCAAAAGTCTTCTCATGTATTAGATTATAGGATTTTGGAAGACTTCCAGAAGACTTCATAATTTGGGAAGTCTTCTAAGAGAAGACTTCTCGGGAAGTATTCTAAGAGAAGACTTCTCGGGAAGTCTTCTATATCGAAAATATTTAACCTAATTGAGATTTTTGTCTCCATATATAAAGAAAATATACACATTATCTTTCTTCCTCTCAAATGGCTGCAACAAAAGTAATGTTTCTCACTCTAAAACTCTTCAAACCTCACTCTAATCTCTTTAGACTTGAAAACACCTAACTTTATATTCATTTCTCATTTTTCTCTTATGTATTCTCACTAATTTATCTTGTTTTTGAAGATTTTTCATTACATGGTTGTCATCTTTCATTCCTTTAAAGGTAGATCTATAAATTTTGAATATGTATTTTTGGAGTGTTTTATATGTTAGATGCTAAAAACTTGTATATTCAACTTACTGTAATGTATGACCTTTTTGATTCATATTTTGTGTTTGTGATACTGTTCAATGGTTACAGGTTTGTCCTTTTCTTTTTGATTTGAAGAAGAAGAAGATAACACAACATTTTATATTGGTGAAACTTCTAAAGGCATTAACAATTTTAAAGGTTTGACCTTTTTGATTCATCTTTTATTTTTGATAGTATTCTTTGGTTAAAAATCTGATATTTTCTTTTTGATATGAAGGAGAAGAATCTAATATTTAGAAAGACTTTGGAATACGTGTGGAAGACTTGTGGAAGACTTCAGAAGACTCGTGGAAGACTTCGGAAGA
Organism: Moricandia moricandioides; assembly: GCA_905132885.1. NCBI lineage: Eukaryota > Viridiplantae > Streptophyta > Magnoliopsida > Brassicales > Brassicaceae > Moricandia > Moricandia moricandioides. The sequence continues at coordinate 41,769 of CAJHQQ010003068.1, forward strand.
CTCCTGGAAGACTTCCTGGAAGACTTCAGAAGACTTCGGAAGACTCCTAGAAGACTTCCTAGAAGACTTCCGGAAGACTTCCTGGAAGACTTCCGGAAGACTTCCTGGAAGACTTCCGGAAGACTTCCTGGAAGACTTCCGGAAGACTTCTGGAAGACTTCCTGGAAGACTTCTGGAAGACTTCCTGGAAGACTTCCTGGAAGATTTCCGGAAGACTTCCTGGAAGACTTCCTGGAAGATTTCTGGAAGACTTCCGGAAGACTTCCTGGAAGACATCTGGAAGACTCCAGGAAGACTTCTGGAAGACTTCCTGGAAGACTTCCTGGAAGACTTCCTGGAAGACTTCTGGAAGACTTCCTGGAAGACTTCTGGAAGACTTGTGGAAGACTTCCTGGAAGTGGAAGACTTCTGGAAGATTTTTGGAAGACTTCCTGGAAGATTTCCTGGAAGACTTCCTGGAAGACTTCTGGAAGACTTGTGGAAGACTTCGAAAGACTCTAGGAAGACTTCCTGGAAGACCCCTAGAAGACTTCTTGAAAGACCCCTAGAAGACTTTCTGGAAGACTTGTAATTTTTTTGTTTATGGTATATTTAATGATTATTATGTGTATCTTCTTAATTATGAATTAGTTGTCAATTTGAAAAAATGTTAATGGTCTTTTAAATATTTTAACCATACTACCAAAACCATAAAAAAAAATTAAATTTAATCAAATTTATTACAAACTAAGAGAAAATACTTATCAAGAAAACTTAGTCAAATTCACCGAAGATCAAACAATTCACTAGAAAAAGTTAAGTCTTCTCTGAGAAGACTTCTGGCGAAGTCTTCTCGGAAACGGGAAATGAAAATTTAAGTGGAAAACTTAAATTTTAAGTGAAAATTACAATTTTAAATTTCTTAAAAAATAAAAAATATATCTTAAGATATAATAAGACACATTAAACCACCTAATTTAATATTGTTGAAGTTACTTTACACTTTTAAAATTTAGAAAATATACATTGAAGTTACTTAACAAATTTTACAAAAAAGAACATAAAAGACTTCCCTGTAAGTCTTCTCACGGAAGACTTCCCTGTAAGTTTTCTCACGGAAGACTTCACTGTAAGTCTTCTCACGGAAGACTTCTTAAGAAGTCTTCCGTTTAGGTCATTTTTGCAATTGCAAATTTATGAAGGAAGACTTCTTAAGAAGTCTACTCTACAGAAGACATCTTGAGAAGTCTTCCTTTGCAAATATTGGCTTACTTTTGATTTTGAAATTTTTTCGAAAATTTAAGAGAAGTCTTCTAAGATAAAAAGGTTAGTTTTGCAATTGACCAAAGTTTGTCAAAAATTTGACTTTTTATAGAAGGCTTCTCTAGAAGTCTTCTATGAGAAGACTTCTAAAGAAGTCTTCTTACGTTCACATGAAGTCTTCTCACTGTCGCAAGAAGTCTTCTTGGGTTACTTTTGCAATTGACTATATTTGACTTTTCCAGAGAAGACTTCTAGGGAAGTTTTCTCGGTTCTCCCTGTTTTTTTTTTGTTAACTAAGGAAAGGTAAAGTTCTATTACAAAAAACACAGAAAAATTCAATTGCAAAACTAACCTATGCATTGACTAAGAAGACTTCTAGAGAAGTTTTCTTCACGAACAAATCTGAAAAAAAAAATTATTTCATATCTTGAATCCATGAGATGACTTGTTTAACTTCTCTAATCTCATAAAATTTCACCATGAATGCTACCAACTCATTAATGACCAAGAATCATGAGTTTTTATGTGTATATGAATCTTAAAAAGTTTGAAATCAAAATCTTGAATTTTTGGGATGAATTTTGAGAGAAAATGAAAGAAATATGGTTTGTGTGAATAACAAAAGAGAAAAGAAGAGAAAGAAATCATTTTTTTGTGCATTAAGAGCTTCAAATTGGTTGTTCATGGTGGTTGATGTATTGATGACAATGGTAATATTGTAAATACTTGATGAAGATGAGGATGATAGAGGAAAACACTCATTTTTTAAAAAAAAAGAAAAAAAAAAGTAATGGCATTTTCGTGAATAACTCGAAAATCTAGAGTGAATAAGGCAAATGAAAGTTCCAGAAAAATGGTGGGTTAGTTTTGCATTTAAGTTGAAATTTTGAGTCACTTTTGCAAAACACCCGAGATATTTTAAGGATGGATTTGTTTTCTTAACCAATTTTGAGTTTTATGCTAAACAATAAATAAATAAAAATGAGCGAGAAAGAGTGATTTTTGATTTAACAAAATTTTGAAAACTTTATAAATATTTTGCATATAAGTAAAATGCGAAGAATATAAAGTGCTATAAAATAGTTTTTTGTTCAATAATCGTTGGTTTGTGTTAATCACAAATTATGTCATAAAAATATTTTTGAAAACTTAGATTAAAATTTATAGAATTATCACTATATCTCAATAGTTTTGCAACTATATCGCGGGCAACCACCTAGTAAGATAGAATTAAATATGTCTTCATAGAAAACCATGTTCCTGAAAACAAATATGGAGTTATTATGAAGACCCAAGAGTTTATAAACTTTTTATCTAATGGGGTATCCAAGGAAGAAACAAGCTCCGACACACTCCTAAAACTTATGACGGTGTTTTTGAGAAGTACTTGCATAACACAAGCAACCAAAAGTCTTCAAGTGGGTACACTCTGGTTCTTTGTTATGAAGCATCTCAAAAGGAGTTTTGTTGGATAAAAGAGGTGAAGGAGTCTAGTTGATAAGGAACACCATAGTGAGAACACAATCACCCCAAAGAGACATAGGAACATGTGATTGAAACATAAGCACCCTTGTAACATTTAGTATATGTTGATGTTTACGCTCAACCACTGAATTCTGTCTAGGAGTCTCACGAAAAGAGTGATAGGATATGATTCCTTTACTTCTGTAGATATCATCAAAAAGAAATTCTAGAACTTTATCAGAACGAACAGACTTAACTCTTGTGTTATACTGTGTTTCAACCATAGAGAGAAATGCAGGAAATAAATAAAGAACATCACTCTTGAGCTTAAGGAGATAAATCAAAGGCACACGGGATTGATCGTCACAATGGTAAAGAAATAACCTTGACGATCCTGAGTTGGTTCGGAAAAAGGACCCCAAACATTGATGTGTAAAAGCTCAAATGGAGTTGAATGAATATTCTTACGTATGGGAATCGGTAATTTCTTATGTTTAGCTCTTTGACAGATATCATAATGTACCAATCCTTAAATCTTAACTTTGTAAATCCCAAGTACATTTGTGAGAGTCTAAATGTGTAAAAGAAGTATGGCCAAGACGGCGATACCAAACAGATGCATCAATATCTGAGTTTGTAACAAAATAAGGGGAAACATCATCTTCACAAGCTGAATCTTCTCCATCCAGAATGTACAAGTTTGAAATTCTTCTACCCCTTCCAATCATCAACCTCTTGGAAAGATCATGTATCAGACAACAATCAGGATCAAAGACAATCCGAGAACCAAGATCGGTGGTCAAAGAACTGATCCAGTTGAAGCGGAACTCATGTATGTATAAACATTCTTCAAAGTGGTATATGTATTTATAACAACTGTACTAGCACCACCAAGTTTAATAGTTTGTGCAGTAGGGAGATTCACATGATGATTAACCGATAAATCAAGCTCATGAAACCTAGACTTATCATGATAGAGATGGTGCGTTGTACAAGAGTCAATGATCCATGTTTTTCCATTTGTCACACATTCAGAGATAGTAAGAATGCCAATGAAATTGAATGTGGAAAGGGAAAGAAATACCAGAAGGATGATTGACTCACTGACTAGTGGAAGCATATGAACTGTTGGCATTGTTATTGACAGAAGAAAAAGGCTTAAATTGGGAAGAGAAGTAAGCAATGAAGTTCTGGATTAGATCCTTGGAGAGATGACCAACCAGCGATTCCAAATTACCGCCATAGGATTTTTCAGATGCAGAAACAATAGCAATGACAGTCGGGGAAGAAGATGGTTTTCCATGAAAGGGTTTACTTTCTTCCAACCAACGAGGAATCCATGAAGTTATAACAACGATCAACTATATTCCCCACATAGCCACAACGAGAGCATATAGGACAATGGTCCTTCTTATAAAAAGCATTCAAGAATCCTGACAATGAAGAACTGTTATGTGAAAATAAATCAGATGGAGAGTTTGGCTGTGACGCAGTCATCACAGAAGATGAAGTCTGAGTAGTACTTAAGTTATAAGCAGCAGGAATGACATTCAAGTTAACCTGACGTTCACTATCATCTTTATCCAAAATATTACAAATCTCAGCCATATCTAGAATGGGTTTCTTCATAATGGTTTAACCACGTATGATTGAATATTTTTCATTCAATCCAACAAGGAACTTGATAGTTGTAGAAAGATCAATACGAGCTTGAATCTGACACTGGCAAGCACATTTAACAGCATTGCAACAAGCACAAGGAGTAGAGAGTTCAAAACAATCAAGGTTATCCCAAAGAATTTCCAAAGTAATATAATAGACAGATAGATCCATCGAACCTTGACACATATCATGGATTTGCTGAACCAACTGAAAGGTTCTGGGTAAATTGATTATATGGAATCGATTATGAAGGTATTTCCAACTATGAGCATCATCATCAAAAAGGATACGACCATAGATTTGCATAGAAACCGAATTCAGAATCCATAATTTAACCATAGTTAAAATTTACTATTATACTATTTATTTTTGTTGAGATATCTACTGATAACACCTCGATAAACATGTTCTTACTGCACAAGTACTGGTTCAACTTCTACATAACTAGTTTTATTTTGACACTCAGCCTACATTTTTTCTTCTAAATCCCATAGTTTTGGTTTGATCCGACTAAACATAGCTGAGTCAGGTATATTTGCAGACTAGAAACTCTCCCACATGTTATATATATATATTTGTCCGAGTCTCACTTTTTCCTTAGTGACACTATCAATTTATCATATTAGGAAACAAATATCACCAGGGCCAGCCTTGCTCACACAAACGCAATGTCTTTTTAATCAATAAGATGTAGACTTCTTCGCATTAAAAAGTTATACATAACAGGACTTTTGGGTTTTGTGCATATTTTCGATATTCTTTTATCATATGGAGCTTCTTATAGGACTGACCCTTATTGTTAATTACCGCACTCATTATCATCTATGTAATTTTTTAGCTGTAGTCGATCAAGCCATCACACCTTCTAAGTAGGAGACGTACGCCATTCTATCTTGTGGGGACTAATTTTTAACCTCACAACTAAGCAATTGCATAGTCTCGAAAGTTACCATTTATATATATATATATATCTTTTTTACTTACAGCTATTAATTATTTATATATATATATATATTATTGTCAGTCAAGGCACCACACCTCCAATTGATCAGGAACGTAAAAACCATATTTATCTTGTGGTGGCCAATTTTAAACCTCCTAAGTAATTAGATAGTCTCGTAAGCTAATTAAAGCTTTTTGACCAGATATTTTCAGCCATTCGTCGACCGTTAATCCCTCTCTCCATGCAAAATCCATGCACGGCGCGTCTAATTTTAGAAACCAAAAGCTTATATAAAACCCCACTAATCCATTGCAATATTCGCTGCCCCAAGTCATTAAACAGCTTGGCTTTTCTCTAATAAAGCCCCTCCCTCTCCGATACTCTAAATAAACCGGAGGGAGCCAAGAAAAAAATAGTAAAAAAATAATAAATATTTAAAAATGATTGGAAAAGTTGTTGTCTCGGTGGCCTCAGTCCTCTTATTGGTAGGAGTAGCCATAGGAGTCGTTGTCATCATTAATAAAAATGACAACAATACTCCCTTGTCTCCTCAGATGAAAGCCGTTCAAGGTATTTGCCAATCGACTTCCGACAAAGCCTCATGTGTCAAGACTCTCGAGCCGGTCAAGAGCGATGACCCAAACAAGCTGATCAAGGCCTTCATGCTTGCTACACAAGATGCACTAACCAAATCATCAAACTTCACGGGTAAAGCCGAAGGAGACTTGGGTTCGAGCATCTCACCAAACAACAAAGCCGTTCTTGAATACTGCAAGAAAGTTTTCATGTACGCGCTTGAGGATCTCGCTACCATTGTTGAGGAAATGGGTGAAGATCTTAACCAGATCGGTAGCAAGATCGACCAGCTTAAACAATGGTTAACCGGTGTCTACAATTACCAAACCGATTGTCTTGATGACATTCAGGAAGATGATTTGAGAAAGACTATTGCAGAAGGCATTGCAAACTCCAAGATTCTCACTGGCAATGCTATCGATATCTTCCACACCGTCGTCAGCGCGATGGCCAAGCTTAACGTCAAGGTCGATGATTTCAAGAACATGACAAGCGGAGTCTTTTCTCCTTCTGACAAAGGAACTCCTGTCGTTCATGATACTCCCGTGGCTGACCCAGATGGTCCTTCTCGTCGTCTCCTCGAAGACATTGACGAGACCGGAGTCCCAACATGGATTTCAGGTGCAGACAGGAAGCTCATGGCTAATGCTGGACGTGGCCGAAGACGCGGTGGTGGTGCTAGGATCAGAGCCAACTTTGTTGTGGCCAAGGATGGAAGCGGACAGTTTAACTCGGTCCAACAAGCTGTTAACGCTTGTCCCGATAAAAACCCTGGCCGTTGCATCATCTACATCAAGGCCGGTATCTACAGAGAGCAAGTTATCATCCCTAAGAAGAAGAACAACATCTTCTTGTTCGGAGATGGTGCAAGAAGGACCGTTATCACTTACAACAGAAGTGTTGGTCTCAGTTCTGGAACCACCACTTCTCTTAGTGGCACAGTCCGTAAGTCTCATCACACCTTATTAACTAATTACTAATACAAACCAACTGGCCATAAATTGACTGATTTATTATTTATATCTCATCGGAACTTCATATGTGAAATTTAATATTTTTACACTCGTTAGATCTATGACTCATTAATCTCTACATAATTAAATACATTCATAAATTGTTTACATTTATGTATTGGTGTAGAGGTTGAATCTGAAGGGTTCATTGCGAAATATATCGGATTCAAGAACACAGCCGGTCCAAATGGACACCAAGCCGTGGCCATCCGAGTGAATGGAGACCGTGCTGTCCTCTTCAACTGTAGATTCGACGGCTACCAAGACACACTATACGTCAACAACGGTCGTCAATTCTACAGAAACTGTGTCATCTCAGGAACAGTCGATTTCATCTTCGGAAAATCAGCAACCGTTATCCAAAACTCACTCATCGTCGTACGTAAAGGAAACAAGGGACAATACAACACCGTCACAGCAGACGGAAACGAATTGGGATTAGCCATGAGAATCGGTATCGTCCTCCAACACTGCCGCATCGTTCCGGACAGGAAACTAGCGGCCGAGAGGTTGACCGTAGAGTCATACTTGGGAAGGCCATGGAAGCAATACTCCACAACTGTGATCATCAACACTGAGATGGGTGATTTGATTAGACCAGAAGGTTGGAGAATGTGGGATGGGGAAAATTTCCACAAGTCGTGTAGGTACGTTGAGTACAACAACCGTGGACCAGGAGCTAACACTAACAGGAGAGTTAACTGGGCTAAGATCGCTAGGACTGCAGGTGAAGTTAATCAGTTCACTGTGGCTAACTGGTTAAGTCCCGTTAACTGGATTCAACAAGCTAACGTACCTGTCACGCTTGGATTTTAATGCCTATAAACTTTTAATACAAAAATGACTAGTACTTGTTTATGTAAAAGGTGAAAATACAACTTTTGTTTTCGATAGGATAATATGCATGGGAATGAAGTTGTAAAGAAAAAAAATTATTTTTTTTGTTTGTCTCGTATGAAAGATGAATAAAGACACATTCTTTTTTTTTTAAAATAATTTTTTTGGTGTTGTTTGGTTTTATGTTTACATATTCAAAATAAGATATATCATATAAGTTTTACACGGAATCCCTAATGTTTCTTCTTGAGTCAAGCTTAGTGCCTCATCAACAAATCTCAAGTAAAAATGAAGGATCTCTAGAAACAAAGAATTATAAGAACAATTTTTCTTATTATTTTAGAAATTTTCCAAAACTAAAGCTTTCAATGTTTCTCTTAGATCTTATGGAACACCTCTATATTAGATCTACATTTATAGTGAAAGACTATTCCCTTTACATGTGAGATATGAAAAACACAAACCTAATCTAATAGAAAACTTCATTTTCCTATTCTAGATTTCCTTATTGTGTATATCTTAACATATTAAACATCTAATAATATGTTAAGTTTTCACAAACTTGAAATTATCCAACAATCACCCCCTTAATTCCAACTTGACTTAGGAGATCACTTTCTTGAACTCCAATTAAGCTCCGCATTTTCTTGAACTTAATTCTTGTTAATGGCTTGGTTAGGATTTCGGCCTTCTGCTTAACACCGAAATTTGCATGTATCGACTTATTCCAAGATTGATCACACTCTTTGATCTCTCATCTAACTTCTTTAGATGTGTCACACATATTTTTACATGTGCAACACAACCTAATACCCTCAAGTGCTCGATATTTGGTTTCTTTGATGTGAGACACTCGTATGGCACTTGATCCTTCAAGGCTTTTGTAGGAACTCCATTACTGAAACTTTGATTCTCCAGGTGGGAGAACAAGCCGCTTCTAATGACATCTGGAACGCCATCAAGTCACGAAACCTTGGAGTTGTTCGTGTAAGGAAGGCGAGACTTCAGACGGTAGTCAAAGAAATGTCGAGTGTAACACACAAAGAAAGCGTTTGTGTCACATGTCTAGGATGGAAGCAGATTAGACATAAGGAGATGGTAGTAGGAATGTCGTGTGTAACACACAAAGAAAGTGTGTGTGACACATGTCTAGAAGATAAGCAAATTAAACAATCATTCCCAAGTGTAACACACGGAGAAGGCGTGTGTAACACATGTCTCGCATGGAAGCAAATCAAAGACTCATTTCAGACTAAGGCTATGGTTCGTACATCAAAGCGATTGGAATTATTGCATGGAGATATGTGTGTACGAATTACACCACTAATGCCAGCAAATAATTATGAGGCACTCTATCGGTTCAAAAAATTCTACAATGATAGAGGAGGTGATGAACCATGACTAAACCAGTAGGTGAACTGGAGCTGAATGAGAGTGACACTAAAGAGGAGCTAGATGAGCTGAACCAGATTGATACTCAAGGCGTGATGGGAGCTGATGATGATATATTTCGACCCAATCTTTCACATGGATCAGATGCATGTTACTCGGCCCAAAACAATCAAGATAAAGATTCATTCTGCTTGTCTAAGGGCCCATTTACTAGATCACAAACCAGAAGACTGAAGAAATCAATTGCTGCTTTGGTTTACTCTGAACTAGACCCAAACCAACTCGAAAATCAAGCCAAGGAAAAGAGCCAACTTTTCACTTATTCAGTCTTTGGACATGTCTAAGTTTTACTACTCTTTTATTTTTGACTTTCTACAAGTATTAGGACCTTTTAACTTCTGTTTCTGCTACATAAACTCTTTGAGAACTCTGTGAAAAATCATTCACTCTTTTTATCAAAAACTTTTCCAAAAATCTTGTGAATCCTATGTTCATATTTGAACACTGATTGCTAAAGAGTTCATTCTCTGATTGCAAAACTTGTCTTTGATCTCAAACATGGTTCATTCTCTTGATCTTAGACACATCTACACAAGATCTGATCAGTTCATAGATCATTTCTGAAGATCATCCAATCAATCCATCCATCATCATCAAAATCAACCCAGATCTCTTTCAAAACCATCATATCTTCCTTCAAAAGTATCAGGGACAAAAGGATCTCCTCTCCAGGGGTTCATCAAGTGGTATCAGAGCAGATTTGAAGGCTCTTGATCTGGGATTTGATTATAAAAATGTTCCACTTTCTTTTTTTTGGGAATTTGTTTTGTTGTAAACCTTATTGTTTTGGGAATGCACATAAGTG
>CAJHQQ010003069.1:0-51739 GCA_905132885.1 Moricandia moricandioides
ATGTTTTTATTGCATGTTAACAAAAAAAGGGTTGTAGGTATAACAAGTCATTACGCTTTCACCATTTCTAAGGAAACCTCTATGGAACAAGTCTTTCCATACCTTTGAACATTGTTTCATCAATGCTAAACTCTAAACCCTAATTAGAAAAAAATTGTTCCTAAACCCTATAGCCTAAGCCCGACAAGTTATATACATTGTCGGATGTTGTAATCCACTAAAATTTCAATTTTCTGGAGATTCATTCATACTTAACTACAAACTAGGGCAATAGCCGATTAGAAAAACCAATTAAACACATACACTGAGATTCAACACATAACAGTTCACTTTCAATTATACCAAAACCTAAACACACATCCCAAATTCGTACATAATAAACCCTAAACTAAATCCTAAACCATAAACCTTAAACCAAAAAACATGAAACTTTTAACCCTTAATCGAAAACCAAGAACCCAAACAAAAAAATAGTAACCCCTAATTCCTAAATGCACGAATATCTTATTGAACCCTAAACCCTAATCCCTATATAACCACATTACACCCTGGCATATCTGTTTTTTACCTAACATAGATGTCTTGCCAACATCTAAGATAGATAATCTACGAAAACAAAGAAAAGATTAATTCACTTGCATGTGTAACAAAAAAAATGGTTGAAAATAATAATTACTTTGCTTTCACCTTTTGTAGATAAACGTTTGTGGAACACATTTGTCCATAACTATAAATATTGTTTTCATAAATTCCAAACATAACCCCTAACAAAGTCAAATCCAAACCCAAAAATACTAATAATTAAACCTAATCCCTTTAACACTAAATTATAAGCCTTTTAACAATAAACCCTAAACCCTTTAACACTAAACCTTTTACCCTCCTTAAACCTTAAAACCCTAAACCCTAATCCCTAACTGCACAATTATATTTAATCATATCCCCTACATAGTCAACCCTAAAGCAAAAAATATTTAAATATTTACACAAAAACCTATTAGTGTAAATCGATTACAAGTTAAACTCTAGAAACCCTTATTCCCCATACAACCAAAAAACAGATTACATTTTCATTACCTAAACTAGAAAAAATAATCCCAAACTTAAACCTAATTAGCTAAACATTAAAAAATGAAAACTAAACCCATGGACCGTAAAATCTAACCCAATAGTTGAGTTGAACTATAAACCCGAAACCCTTAATACCTTAACTGTAAAATCTTATTGATCCTATACCACTAGTAGATAGGCTCGTTTAATTGGATAATGTAGTTGCCTTCGTAACATCAAATTCAGAAATTCTATGATAACGGATAGCATGCTAATTTTTTTTTGTTGGATGTGTAACTAAACAAATAAGTTGTGAACCACTTCTCTTTCAATGATACTCAACCGTAACTGTACATACGACACCCTAAACAATAAAAACTAAACCCTAAACTCTAAACTCTTAACACAACACAAAGTCCTAAAAATTAACCCTAAACAAAAAATCCTTAAACTCTAAACCTTTAACCACAAACCTAAAACTCTAAACCATAAAGATTTATCCTTGAACCCTAGCCCCATATCCCTCTATAACCACTATGCTGTTTAGCTTACATAGTTAGTTGACTTACTAACATACGATAGATAATCTATGAAGATATATAATATGTTAATGTTTTTTTTGCATGTGTAACTAAAAAATATGTTGTTAAGTACAATAAGTTACTTCGCTTTCACCTTTTCTAGCGAACGCTCTGTGGAACATGTCTCTTGGTACCTCTAAACAATGTTTCATCAACGCTAAAACCTAAACCCTAATTAATAAGGCCTTGTTCCTAAACATTGAAGCCAAAAAAACTATATCGTAAGCCTTACAAGGTATATGCCTTGCTAACAAAATTAGGTGAATTTTTAAAAATGGTTGCTAGGTATCTTATTTTTCGTATGTCAAACTTAACAATTACATTCTCAGATGTCATAATCAACTAAAATTTTCAATTTTTTTTTGAGATTCGGCTATTTTTAACAATAAACTAGGGCAATAACGAACTGTAAAAAACGAATTCAGTATATATATTAAGATTCGACACATAAGAAAATTAACAGGTCCACAATAGCATGGAAAAATCCAAAGTCTAATCAACATACACTACAACCCGGTTATTGCTTCGATGTGGTGTAGATAATTGCAGTGGCGGCAAGAACACTTCCCAAGATCTTTGAAGAGAATTGATTTGCCTACCTATATCACCAAAAGTGGACTTACCTTTTCCGTCACACATCCGTTTAGAACTCCAGGGTTAAGCGTGCTTGGGCTGGAGTAGTTAAAGGATAGGGGACCTATCGGGAAGTGATTCGCGATACCGTGCGAGTGAGGCTAAAACACACGGAAAGGTCAGGTGGTGATATCAGGGTCAGTAAACAATTATTTTGAGCCTTGGAAAATTTACGCACCGACCGTTGAAACGGGATGGGGCCCATGGGCCGAGAGAGCGGGTGTGGGTGGCCCATTAGTTGTGGGCGGTCGGGGCGTGACAAGTGGTATCAGAGCTGGTTAGCCATCTCGGTTCTAACCAGAGAGGCGTCTTGAGACCTGTTTTGGGGCGCAACAAGGACATTGCGTTCTTTGAGAGGGGTCAATTGTAAAATCCTGAGTTGTGATATGTGGAAAGGCTTTAGAGAATTGATTTGGCTACCTATGTCACCAAAAGTTGACTTACCTTTTCCGTCACACATCCGATTAGAACTCCATGGTTAAGCGTGCTTGAGCTGTAGTAGTGAAAGGATCGGTGAGCTATCAGGAAGTGATTCGCGATACCGTGTGAGTGACGCCAAAACATGAGGAAAGGTTGGGTGGTGATATCAGGGTCTGTAAACAATTATTTCGAGCATTGAAAAATTTACGCACCGACCGTTGGAAATGGGATGGGGCCCACGTGCCAAGAGATTGGGTATGGGTGGCCCATTAGCTGTGGGCGGTCGGGACGTGACAAGAAAAATTTGGACCATTTCTCGATTTTTTGCGTGTCATCCTTGCGCATGGGCCATGCTAATCTTCTCTGTATCGTTCGAATTTTGACCTGCAGCTCAATTGGTGACAACTTCTATGTAGGAGTGTTGCTAAAGGGTGAGGTCTTGGATTCGAGTTGTGTCAAGCGCACCAATAACCCACCTGTGAGCCGAGGCCTAGGGGTGAATTCGGGCAGGTTGTATCACAGGGGAGGGCTTAGGGTCGATGCGCTGCAGCGCCAGCTGGGTCCGACAGGGAGGCTGTTATAAATTTTTTGTAACATTTTCTCCCCCTCTCGACTTCAACGCTTAAGTTTCCAGGTTTTCGTTATGCTCACAATATTCTAGGGCTACCTGGCGAACTTATTCGCCGCCCCCACCACGTCCATGGTCTTCTGATGTTTAAGAACCCAAATTGCTTCTTTCAGTTTCTGGATTTCAGTTCTCTGTCACTAGATCAATTCACAAGCGTCTAACGGACTAGCCTTCCCATCGATCGACGATGATCCCTGAAGACAGGCCACACTTGTTTTATGTCCAACTTAAGACTAGATGTCATGGAAAGTTACCAGAATACCCCTGCACCAGTTTGGACCTAATATATATAGTTTTCTAAGCCATTGTTGACGACTAAGCTTTATTTTATTCACTTTCTAAAGTTTTAGAGAGAATATTAATTCTCCTCTAGAGATTGATTGGAACTCTTTTGGTTTTCATATTTATTTCTAGATCAATTACATTATTGAATTCGAGTGCTAGAATTTGATCTATAAAACACTTAGCATCCCTGATTTGTGTTTTGAATCTATTTATTGATAAATCCCTAGACCTGGCTATTCCAACTTATTCTTATCAAACCAATCACATTCTCACTTGTCTACTATTACTTCTTTAATATTTTTTTTTGCCTAGATTAATCTAAACATATATAGGCTATTGTGTGCCCACACTCCCTTTGGATTCGATCACTAAGTACTAAAATTGAACCTCTTATTTGAGAGGGTAAAATGTCACTCAGGGTAATTTGATTGACATCAAATTTGGCGATGTTGTCGGGGAGAGAGGGTTCGCCATTAGACTCAATTTGTTTGATTTAGTCTAGGTATTTTTCTATATTAGTTTACTTACAATAAAAAAAAATTCTTCGGTCTACAAAGAATGAGTCTACTGATTTATGCACGATCCATAAGTCTAAGAGGGAAGTCGACACCCTCCAAGCAACGATCAACAGTGACGAGAACCGAGTATCGATCGACATCAACACCTCGTCGCCGATCGATACCAATACTATGACGTCGATCGGAGTTGAGACCTCAGCATCGATCGACGCCACTTGCGAGGAGACAGAGGAAATTGAAGTTATTATACTTAAGGCTGATGAGAATGGGATCTTACGAGACGAATAAGGTCGTCCTCGCAACAGTATATGACAATTGATTAATGCACAAGGAGCTGTGATCCCTGATGTTATTGGTGTTGTTGAGATAAATGACTTCTAGTTTGGCCGTGAATGGTATGATTGGGCAGCTCATAACTCTTTTAAGGGTTTGCCTCATGAAGATCTGAAGGAACACATCAAAGAACTTGTGGATCTAGTCTTAAGGAGAGAGCATAATGAAGTGTCTGAATACCACATGCTTTGCAAGATTTCCCCATATTCTCTATCTGGAGATGCATTTAGATGGTTCAGTCAACTGCAGCTAGTATCTCTAACATGTTGGGAGGACATTAAAAGCACTTTCCTCAACAAATTTCTCATTGATGCTGCAGCAGCTCGACTAAAGAAGATTGATGATATGCTGGACATGATGGTTATAGGCCGGGAGAAAGAGCTGATGTTTAAATTCAGTCAGATTCCTTATAATGAAACAGATGGAGAATGTGGAACACCGAACACTCGCGCTAAGAAACCAGATAATCAGGTTCAACAAACAGATGAGGGTACACGGAAAGGTGATGAACATCATGGATCAGAGTCGAACAGAGCAGAAGAAGTTGATATTAGTAATTCGACCTCAACATCCATCGACACTATGACCTCATCGCCGATCTACACCATGACCTCAGCATCGATCGACACCAGCACCTACGCATCGATCAACACCAAATCTTATTGTCGATCGACATCTATCAAAACCCCTGAAAGATTATGTTGTCCTCAGGACATTGCAGACTTGACAGTAGAGAGAACCGATGTTTCAAGTTGTTATCATGCTCCAGATGTAGACAGAGAAATCACCATGATAGATCTTTTGGATGTAGAGGATAGATAACAACTTGGGTATTTGGTTTCGAGTAGAAAAGTCCATATGGAAGAATTCTTAGAGCTGGAGGAAAAGCTTGAAGATATGGATCAGGACGTGTATATGAAGCTTTATGACGATCAGCACAATGATATCGATCGACATCCAGCGGATGCTATCGATAGACACCGCCCATCCGACATCGATTGACACTCATTGTTAGACGAACAGCCAGGTTACATGATTGAACAAGGACTAATTTAGGAGAGAATGCACGTGTCCAAGACCTCACATCGTGTTGTCCCTAAACATCAGAGACCACCTATCTTCACAGAAGAAGCTGATGGCTGTCACAAAAGAGTGAAGAGGATACATGATCCTGTGAAGATTGTGGTTCCACGCTGTATTTGAAGTTGAATCTTCTATCCCACCAGATACAAGTGTGCATCTAGGTTCATACAATGGGGTCTTTGATGATCATCATCATGCAACAAATTCTCAACCAGGGTTGAGATTTACGAGCAAATTCGACGAAGACCACACAAAACCAGTATCGAACGACATCAATAAGCTAGCATCGATCGACACTACACACTCTTTGTCGATCGATACCCCTAGCGTATCTCTTCACGTAGAGACAGAAACAGCCAAGTCTGGGGAAAGGAGCAGAAAGAAGAATGAGAAAAACAAGAGGAACTGGAAAAAGAGGAAAAGGAAAAAGGGTGGTTCTGAATTGTCATTGATTCCCACTTCTCAGTTGGTGTCAGGAAATACATAGTGTGCAGTAGATGCTTCTTACGGACATTTGCAAATCTTTGAGCAATCTGTATTGCTGAGATGATAGACAAATGAGAAGAGTTTATGGAGGCTTTCACAAAAAGTGTAATGAACCTGAAGATATTGGACATTGGGAATTGTTTTGGAGCAAGTTCTCAATCTCATATGGACTGAATTAAGTTCCAAAAACGTCAAGCTAAAGACTATAAACAAGAGCTGCAACCCACTATTTAGTATGTTTTAAATTTAGTTTTACTTTCATTTAATACTGATGGCTAACATATTAGATAGATAATCTACGGAAAACAATAATGGGTTAATGTTTTTGTTGCATGTGAAACTAAAATATAGGTTGTTAAGTATAATAAGACATCACGCTTTCACCTTTTCTAGAGAAACATCTACGAAGCACGTGTTTCCATACCTTTAAACATTGTTTCATAAACGCTAAACCCTAAAATCTAATTAAAAAACCTTGTTCCGAGACACTAAAACCTAAACTCTATATTGTAAGCCCTACAAGATATATACCTTGTTAGATGTTGCAATCAACTAAATTTTCATTTTTTTAGAGATTCAGTTATATTTAACAACAAACTAGGGAAATAGCTAACTACAAAAACCAATTCCACACATACACTGAGATTCAACACATAACATAACACTTCTCCTTCAGTGATACTAAAACACTAACCATGCAACCAAAATTCGTAAATAATAAACCCTAAACACTAAATACTAAACTCTAAACTTTAAACCTTAAACTTATACCATAAAATAGTAACCACTAATACCAAAATGCAACAATATCTTGTTGAAACAAAAACCCTAATCCTTATATAGCACATTACACCTTGGCATATCTGTTGTTTATCTAAAAATGATGCCTTGCCAACATCTAAGATAGATAATCAACGAAAACAAAGAAAAGATTAATATTTTGTTGCATGCGTAAATAAACAAATAGGTTGAAAGTACTAATTCACTTCCCTTTCACCTTTTCTAGATAAACGTTTGTGGAACACATTTTTCTGTACCCATAAACAGTGTTTTCATAAACACCAACCATAACACCTACAAGTCACCTCTACCCAAAAGCACTAAACACCAACCACAAACCCTTTTACATTAAACCCTACAGCCTCCCAAAACCCTACAACCTAAACCCTAATCCCTAAACCCTTAATTAATTATACTAAGCCCTAACTCATACATAGTCAACCCTAAACACAAAATACAAAACACTTACCCTAAGTCCTATTAGTTTAAACTGATTACAGGTTGACCCCTATATACATTTTCCCATACAGCCACAATACAGATTACAAGTTAATTACCTAAACCACAGATAGTAAATCTTAAACCTTAAAACCAATTAACTAAACCCTAAACACAGAAAACTAAATCCCTAGATAAGAAAGACAAACCCAATAGTTAGGTTGAACCGTAAATCCTAAGCTTTAATCTGTAAAATCTTATTAAACCCTATACCATCAGCAGATAGGCTCCTGTAATTGGATCATGTGTTGCTTGGTAACATCAAATATAGAAGAAAACTACGATAACATATAACATGCTATTTTTTGTTGGATTTACAACTAAGAAAATAGATTGTTGGCTTACCCAGCCACTTCTATTTCAATGATACCAAAACCCTAAACACCCAATCCAGACCCGTACATACTAAACCCTAAGGTTTAGTATTTAGTGTGTACGGTTTACTATGAACGGGTTTGGGTTGCGTGTTTACGGTTTTACTATCATTATAAGAGAAGTGTTATGTTATTTGTAGAATTGGTTTTTGCAATTGCATGTTGCCCTTATTTATTGTTAAATATGCCTAAATCTTAAAAAATTGAAAATTTAGTTGATTATAACATCCGACAATGTAATTATTAAGTTTGACACCGCGGAAATATTTTTAATAATGCACCTACCTATTATGTTAGAAAGGCATATACCTTGTATGGATGATGATATATGGTTTTAGTTTTAGTGTTTAGGAAGAAGGCTTTATTAATAAGGGATTAGGTTTTAGTGTTTGTGAAACATTGTTTATAGGTACATAAAGAAGTGTTCCATAGAGGTTTCTTTAGAAAAGTGAAAGGGAAGTCACTTATTATACTTAACAACTTATTTACTTAGTTACATATGAAACAAAAACATTAACCTATTATTTTATTTTGAAGATTATATATGTTAGATGTTAGCAAGGCAACTACGTAAGCTAAACAGAAGATATGGTAGGGTTTATTTTGACTATATAAGGTTTAGGGGCTAGGGTTCAAAAAGATATTTTTTGCGCTTAGGTATAAAAGGTACTTATTTATGGGTTAGTGTAACATCCTGAGTTGTGATATGTGGAAAGACTTAAGAGAATTGATTTGGCTACCTATGTCACCAAAGTTGACTTACCTTTTCCGTCACACACCCGTTTAGAACTCTAGGGTTAAGCGTGCTTATGCTGGAGTAGTGAGAGGATGGGTGACCTATCGGGAAGTGATTCTCGATACCGTGTGAGTGAGGCCAAAACACGAGGAAAGGTCGGGTGGTGATTGCAGGGTCAGTAAACAATGACTTAGAGCCTTGGCAAAAAAATAACGCATCGACCGTTGGAACGGGATGGGGCCCATGGGCCGAGAGAGCGGGCGTGGCTGGCTCATTAGCCGTGGGCGGTCGGAGCGTTGAAAGTGGTATCTAAGCTGGTTAGCCATCTCGGTTCTGACCCAAGAGGCGTCTTGAGACCTGTCGTGGGGCGCAACGAGGATGTTGCGTTCTTTGAGAGGGGGTGAATTGTAACATCCTGAGTTGTGATATGTGGAAAGACTTAAGAGAATTGATTTGGCTAACTATGTCAACAAAGTTGACTTACCTTTTCCGTCACACATCCATTTAGAACTCCAGGGTTAAGCGTGCTTATGATGGAGTAGTGAAAGGATGGGTGACCTATCGGGAAGTGATTCTCGATAACGTGTGAGTGAGGCCAAAACACAGGAAAAGGTCGGGTGGTGATTGCAGGGTCAGTAAACAATGACTTAGAGCCTCGAAAAAAAATAACGCACCGACCGTTGGAACAGGATGGGGCCCATGGGCCGAGAGAGCGGGTGTGTCTAGCCCATTAGCCGTGGGCGGTCGGGGTGTTACAGTTAGGTTTCTAGGTTTGTGGTTAAGAGTTTAGAGTATAAGGATATTTGGTTCAGAGTTTAGGGCATAGGGTTAAGGGTTGTGGTTGTGTTTAAGGTTTAGGGTTTACTATATAAGTGTTATGGTTTTTTATAACTGATTGAAGGTTTAGGGATTATGGTTTAGGGTTTAAGGGTTTTAGGGTATATGGATTTAGGTTTATAGGGTATAGGGAGGATGTAGGGTTTACTGTAAAAGGGTTTAGGGTGAGTGTT
Organism: Moricandia moricandioides; assembly: GCA_905132885.1. Lineage (NCBI taxonomy): Eukaryota > Viridiplantae > Streptophyta > Magnoliopsida > Brassicales > Brassicaceae > Moricandia > Moricandia moricandioides. Next base: position 9,416 of record CAJHQQ010003069.1, read on the forward strand.
TAGTTTTTTCGTTTAAGGTTGAATTTTTAGGAGCAATGGTTGGCGTTTATGTAAACATTGTTTATAGGTACAGAAAAACAGGTTTACAACACGTTTTTCTAGAAAAATGTGTTCAACTCTTTTTGTTAGTTATACATGCAGCCAAACATTTGTTCTCTGACAGCTGGCTGTGACTAACAATCTCACATCAACACCGACGACAAGTCATGTGAAGGCCAACTTGCTGATGTGGGCGATCGACGAAGATCTTCAAAGAGTGACCGGATGAAAATCCGGGTAGAAGATTTTTAAGATGTGGTGTCCATGGTTTCTCCTCCTGGTCCGATCTTGAGGAGCACCAAATTTGGAAGAATATTAGTCTGCTCGAGGCTCGTGAATTGATGCAGTGGCAGAGAAGTGAAATCAAGAAACTGAATGAAGCAATCCTTGTTTAGAATCAAAAGACTATGTATGAGTGGTGGCAGATAATTTCAAATTTTTTCAGGTGATGGCAGATAATTGCGTGGATAAGAAAAACCTAGAAGCTGAATCATTGAAGTCGAGAGAGAGAGAATGTTACAACAATTTCTTCTAATATCTTGGGGAGGATTCTTTGTGGCCACTGCAATTATCATCACCATTTCGAAGTAATAATCGGGTTGTAGTGTATGTTATTCATTTTGCATTTATCCACGCCATTGCATACCTGTTTATTTTGTTATGTGTTGATTTTTAGTGTATATATTGAATTTTGTTTTCTTGCAATTGGATATTGCCTTAGTTTGTTGTTAAATATAAATGAATCTCTAAAAAATTGAAAGCTTATTTGATTATAACATCCGATAATGTAATTATTAAGTTCGACATACAACAAATTAAATATCCAGCAATCTTTTTGAAAACGCACCTACCTATTATTTTAGCAAGGCATATACCTTATGGGGCTTATGATATAGGGTTTAGGGTAAGTGTTTTGTATTTTGGGTTTAAGGTGGACTATGTATGGTTTAGGGTTTTAGAATAATTGATTGACGGTTTATGGATTAGGGTGTAGGGTTTAGGGATGGTGTAGGGTTTAGGGATGATGTTGGGTTTAGTTTAAAAGGGTTTACGGTTAGTGTTTAGTGTTTTCAGGTTTATGGTTGACTTTTTAGGGGTTAAGGTTGGTGTTTATGAAAACAATGTTTATTTGTACGGAAAAATGTGTTCCACAAACATTTCTTTAGAAAAGGTGAAAGCAAAGTGAATTAGTGTAATTGACAGTGTTCCACAAACATTTCTTTAGAAAAGGTGAAAGCAAAGTGAATTAGTGTAATTGACAACCTATTTCTTTAGTTACACATGCAACAAACACATTATTCTACAAAGAGGATAAACTAGAATCACTTCGATTGAAAGTGGGATAACTTCTTCAGGATAACTCCTATGATATTGATTCAACTTCAGGGTGATTCCCCCACTGATTTAAGAGTCCAAATCAAGCTTCCTACATCGTGAATCATTCTGTTTTGATTAGAATAAAGAAGAAATTGTCAAATCTCCAAACAGGTTAAACTAGAATCACTTCGATTGAAAGTGTAATAACTTATTCATCACAACTCCTATGATATTGATTCAACTTCAGGGTGATTCTCCCTAATTTATGATTCCAAATAAAGCTTCTTACAACATGATTCATTCTAGTTTTATTAGAATCAAGAAGAAATTGTCAAATATCGAAACAGTATAAACTGGAATCACTTCGGTTGCTCCTATAATATTGATTCAACTTCAGGGTGATTATCCACTTATTTATGAGTCCAAATAAATCTTCTTTCATCGTGATTCATTCTGGTTTGATTAGAATCAAGAAGAAATTGCCAAATCTCCAAACAGGGTAAACTAGAATCACTTAGGTTGAAAGTGGGATAACTTCTTTACCATAACTCTTACAGTATTGATTCAAATTCAGGGTGATTCACCACTGATTTATGAGTTCAAATAAAGCTTCTTACAACGTGATTCATTTTGGCTTGATTAGAATCAAGAAGAAATTGCCAAATCTCCATAACAGGGTAAACTGTAATCTCTTTGTAATCCCTACAAGATATATACCTTGTTAACATAATTAGGTGACTTTTTAAAATATGGTTGCCATATATCTTATAGATTAATTTGCTAGACCATAAATAGTAAACCCTAAACATTAAACCCAATTAGCTAAACCCTCAACACTGAAAACTAAACCCTTGGAACGTAAAACCTAACCCAATAGGTTAGCTGAACCATATACCCTAAACCCTAAACCCCTAATACATTAACTCTAATAATTCATTGAGCCTTCACCTTTTATACAGAAACGTCTATGGAACAATTCTTTCCATACCTTTAAACATTGTTTCATCAACTCTAAGCCCTAAAACCTAATTAGAAAAACCTTGTTCCTAAACACTAAAACATAATCGTATATCGTAAGCCCGACAGACTATATACATTGTCGGCTGTTGGAATCACTAAATTTCAATTTTCTAGAGATTCATTCATACTTAGCAACAAACTAGGGCAATATCAAATTACAAAAGCCAATCCAACACATACACTAAGATTAACACATAACACTTCTTTGTCAATGATACCAAAACCCTAAACACACAACCCAAATTTGTACATTGTAAACCCTAAACACTAAATACTAAACCCTAAACCTTATACCAAAACAGCCTGAAAATTAAACACTTAACCAAAAACCTAAAACGCTAACCAAAAAATAGTAACCCCTAATACCTAAATGCATCAATATCTTATAGAACCCTAAACCTTAATCCCTATATAGCCACATTACACCCTGGCATATATGTTGTTTATCTAAAGGAGATGCCCTGCAAACATCTAAGATACATAATCTACGAAAACAAAGAAAAGATTAATATTTTTGATGTATGTGTAACCAAACAAATAGCTGAAAACACTAATTCACTTCGCTTTCACCTTTAGATAAACGTTTGTGGAACACATTTTTCCATACCTATAAACATTGTTTTCATAAACGCAAATCATAACCTCTACAAAGTCAACCCTAAACCTAAACCCTTTAACACTAAACCTTAAACCACTTAACACTAAACTTAAACCCTCTTTACACCTTAATACCCAAAACCCAATACCCTAATCCCTAACTGCACTCAGTTATATTAAACCCTATCCCCTTCATATTCAACCCTAAACAAAAAATAGTAAACACATACGCAAAACCCTATTAGTGTAACTTGATTACAGGTTGAAAACACTAATTCACTTCGCTTTCACCTTTTCTAGATAAACGTTTCTGGAACACATTTTTCGTAAACGCAAATCATAACCCCTACAAAGTCAACCCTAAACCTAAACACTTTAATACTAAACCTTAAACTATTTAACACTAAACTTAAACACTCTTTAAACATACCAAAAACCCAATACCCTAATCCCTAGCTGCACATCAATTATATTAAACCCTATCCCATACATAGTCAACCCTAATGAAAAAATAGTAAACACTTGTGCAAAACCCTATCTGTGTAAATTTATTACATGTTAATCCCTCGATACCCTGATTCCTCATACAACCACAAAATTGATTACATGTTAATTACCTAAACTATAAATAGTAAACCGCAAACCTTAAACCTAATTAGCTAAACCTTAAATAATGAAAACTAAACCCCTGGACCGTAAAATCTAACCCAATAATTGAGTTGAACAGTAAACCTGAAACCCTTAATACCTTAACTCTAAAATCTTATAGAAACCTATATCACCAGTAGATAGATTCGTTTAATTGGATAATGTAGTTGGCTTCGTAACATCAAATTCAGAAAATCTACTATAACAGATAAGTTGGATGTGTAACTAAACAAATAAGACGTTGGCTTACTCAACCACTTCTCTTTCAATGATACAGAAACCCTAATATTGCAACACAAACCCGTACATACTAAATCCTAAATAATATATACTAAACCCTAAACCCTAAACCCTAAACTCTTAACACAACACCAAACCATAAAAAATAAACCCTAAACAAAAAATCCTTAAACTATATACCTTAACCACAAATCTAGAACTTTAAACTATAAGTAATTATCCTTGAACCCCAGCTCCATATCCCTCTATAACCACTCTGCTGTTTAGCTTACATACTTAGTTTCCTTGATAACATCTACAATAGATAATCTACGAAAAAAATTATATGTCAATGTTTTTGTTGCATGTGTAACTAAAAAAATATGTTGTTAAGTATAATAAGTTACTTCGCTTTCACCTTTTCTAACGAACCCTCTATGGAACATGTCTTTTCGTACCTCTAAGCAATGTTTCATACACAGTAAAACCTAAACCCTAATTAATAAGGCCTTGTTCCTAAACACTCAAGCCAAAAAAACTATATCGTAAGCCCTACAAGGTATATGCCTTGCTAACATAATTATGTGACTTTTTAAAAATGGTTGCCAGATATCTTATAGGTTAATTACCTAAACCATAAATAGTAAACCATAAACCTTAAACCCAATTAGCTAAGCCCTCTAAACTGAAAATTAAACCCTCGAACCACAAACCCTAACCCAATAGGTTAGCTTAACCGTATACCCTAAACCCCTAATACATTTAACTCTGAAATCTTTTTAAACCTTATACCACCTGCAAATAGGCTCGTGTAATTGGATAATGTAGGTTGCTTGGTACCATTAAATACCCATAACTAAGATAAAGGATAACATGCTAATTGTTTTATGTTCGATGTGTAACTAAACAAATAGGACGTTGGCTTATTCAGCCACTTCTCATTCAACGATACTGAAACCCTAAACACGCAACCCACACCCATACATACTAAAACCTAAATACTAAACCCTAAACTCTAAGCACAACCCTTAACCCTAACCTTAAACCATAAACCAAAAATTCTAAAACTGTAAGTCCTTTACCACAAACCTATAACTCTAATCCATAAACAATTACACTTAATACCGAAACGCAAAAATATCTTATTGAACCGTAGTAACTAATCCCTATATAGCCACAATATACCGTAGCATATCTGTTGCTAAGTTTACGTAGTTTCCTTGCTAACATATAAGGTAGATAATCAAAAAAATGATAATTTGTTAATGTTTGTGTTGCATGTTAACTAAAAAGAATAAGGTTGTAGGTATAATACGTCATTATGCTTTCACATTTTCTAGAGAAACCTCTATGGAACACGTCTTTCCATACCTTTAAGCATTGTTTCATCAACGCTAAACGCTAAACCCTAATTAGAAAAACCTTGTTTCTAAACCCTAATACCTAAACCCTATATCTTAACCCGTACAAGGTATCTACCTTGTCGGATTTTGTAATCCATTAAAATTTCAATTTTCTGGAGACTGATTCCTACTTAAAAACAAACTAGGGCAATAGTCAATTACAAAAACAATTTCAACACATACACTATGATTCAACACATACACTGAGATTCAACATATAACACTTCTCTTTCAATGATAATAAAACCCTAAACATGCAACCCAATTTTGTAAATGTAAACCCAAAATACTAAATATTAAACCCTCAACGTTATACCAAAAAACTTGAAACTTTGAACCCTTAACCAAAAACCTAGAACCCTAACTAAAAAATAGTAAACCCTAGTACCTAAACGCAACAATATCTTATTGAAACCTAAACCCTAATCACTACATAACCACATTACACCCTGGCGTATTAGTTGTTTATCTAACAGAGATGAACTGTAAACCTGAAAGCCTTAATCCCTTAAATATTAAATCTTATTAACACCTATGCCACCAATATATAGACTCGTGTAATTGGATAATGCAGTTGGTTTCGTAACATCAAATTAAGAAAGTCTACGATAACGGATAAGATGCTAATTTTTTTTTGTTGGATGTGTAACTAATAAAATAAGTTGTTGGCTTACTCAACCACTTCTCTTTCCATAATATCGAAACCCTAAACTTGCAACCCAAACCGGTAAATACTGAACCCTAAGCACTAAAAACTAAACCTTAAATTCCTAACACAACACAAAACCCTAAAAAATAAACCCTAAAGAAAAAATCCTTAAAGTCTAAACCTTTAACCACAAACGTAGCCCCTCATCCTTATTTAACCAGTTTGCTGATTAGCTTATCTAGTTAGTTTCCTTGCAAACATCTATCATAGATAATCTACAAAAACAAATAATATTTTTCATGTTTTTGTTGCATGTGTAAGTAAAAAATAGATTGCTAAGTATAATAAGTTACTTCGCTTTCACCTTTTCTAACAAACCCTCTATCAAACACTCTTTTTGTACCTCCTAGGTCTAGCATATTTACATTTGCGTTTAGTTAATTTTAATAACATATTTCATATTTGCATTATTATCATATTTCCATATTTCATCTATACATATTGATAAGGAATATTTCTTTTAATTGATTAATTGCTACTGATATATATATATATATATCTACCTAGCTTAGTCTTTAGAAATAAGAAATCTATTTTGTGCCATTGCTCTCTATGGACTTGATCCCTAAGTACTACACCTGATCTCTCTTGGTAAGAGTTATATTTGTTTGTTAAAATTATAGTTAATTGTTTAGGATATTCATACCCAGAACCATAAACACACCATGTCAAGCAACATGAGAAATTACAACCAGAGTTCACAACAGCAGAGGCCCAACTTCAATGTGTTTTGTTCTATTATGGAAACCTGAGTTGCTAGCAATGTGAATGGCTGCTTGATTGTTAGAATGCATTGTGATGGGTGATGTTGTCTCGATTCCCAAGTCTCCAAGCAATCCCTTGATCCATATCAACTCATTGGTTAGCTTCCTCATAGCTCTATATTCTGCCTCAGCACTTGAACATGATACAACCTTCTGCTTCTTGCCTCCAATGAATGTACAATAACCAGTGGTTAATCTCTTATCAACCCTATATCATGCCCAATCAACAAGACAATACCCAACTACTTCAGTGCTTCCATTGCATCCCATCCAAACACCTTGACCCTGAGCTTCCCTTAGAAACCTCATGATCCTCTCAACCATGTTTCAATGGTGAACCTTAGGAGCTTGCATATGCTGACTGACTTGATTCACAGCAAAGCATATGTTTGGTCTTGTAGTGGTAAGATATATCAGCTTTCCCACCATCCTTCTATACTTTTTAAAGTATCCATAAGATTCATGTTCAAACTCCCCCTCACGCAACACTTTATAACCTTCTTCAAGTGGAGTCTTGGCTGGTCTTCCTCCAAGGTTGCTTGCCTCAGTTAAAAGATCAAGTGTGTACTTCCTTTGGGATAGGAAGAGCCCCTCTTTAGAGCGACATAATTCAATTCCGAGGAAGTACTTGAGTTCACCTAAATCTTTAGTATCAAACACAGATTTGAGGAATACCTTAGTTCTTTGGATGCCCTCTTTGTCATTGCCTGTAATGATTATGTCATCCACATAAATTAATATGACCACAATGCTTCTTGGACCAAGAAGAGTGAATATAGTGGAATCAGCTTCTGACTTCCTGAAGCCTCTTCCATTTAATGTAGTACTCAGCTTGTGATACTAAGCTCTTGGTGATTGTTTCAGTTCATATATGGCTTTCTTGAGTATTAGAACATTTCCAGGCTTCACCAAGTGCTCTAGACCAGGAGGAGGATGCATGTATACCTTATCTTCTAGCTCTCCTTGAAGAAAAGCATTCTTGACATCCATCTGCCATAACTCCCACTCTATATTTTTTGAAAGAGAGAGGATGATTCGAATGGTATGTAATTTGGCCACTGGTGCAAATATGTCCACATAATCCTCTCCATATGTCTAAGTGATGCTTGTTGCCACCAGTCTTGTTTTGCGCCTCTCCACTTTGCCATTTTCCAATATTTGATTGTGAAGACCCACTTACTTGAGACTGCCTTCTTTCCCTTTGGAAGCTCTCTCTCTCATACAAGTGACATTTATAATCATCGCATTAGTTCATTTCCAACTGACTCTTTCCATTGATCAAGTTCCATTGCTTCTATATAAAACCTTGGAATGTATCCTTGATCCAATCCAATGATGAATGCTTGATGTTCAACTGGGAATTGCGCAAATGAGCATACCACTGAAGTTGGATGAGCCACTGCTGGACTGTTGTAATAGACCTTTGTGTTCACCTAATTGGAGGGATCCTTCCTCTCGCTTGAAGCGGAAATCCATCGGAAGATTTTGCCAACTCACTTTGGAATTCCTCAAGCAATACTCAATTCTCATGAACAGGGAAACGTCCAACGTTGATCTTTGGAGCTTGTCCCAATGGGAAGATGAACCTCTCCGCGACTACATGAACCGTTTCGAAATCGTCATGTCTAGGGTTAGCGGAATCAGCGACAAGGTGGCTATCGACGCGCTTAGGAAGACTCTTTGGTACAATTCGAAATTCAGAAAGTGGTAACCCTCGAAAAACCTTGTACAATCTATGATGCTCTTCATAAAGACACGGACTACATCATCATCGAAGAGGAGATGAAAGTCCTTTTGCAGAAACATCAAAAAAATGGGTGCAACCTCAAAAGACGTCCGGGGAGTGCACAATTATTCTATCCACTCCGCTTCGGAAAAAGGGAGAACGTACAGAAATACATGGACCAAAAACTCGACCAACGAGAAAACAGAATTCTGAGAGTTTCACCAAACCAAGGGCCATTCCACCATGAACTGCAAAGTTCTCAGCGCCAAGCTAACAGAAAAACTTATTACAGGAGAAATTTCTGAGATAACATGCATAAAAGACCTCATCCGAGATACCGAACGTCCGCCAAAAACATATCAAACTCCGCCAGCAGAAAACGGTTCCCAAGGAAATCGATCGGGAGAGAATGTAAAACGTAGAAGAATGGAAGATAACAAAGGCAACGGAAATAATCGTCGCAGGATAAACATGATCATCGGAGGATCGCAATACTCCCACAATACCGTCTAGTATATAAAAGCTTTTTAACGGAAAGCCGAGATAGTCGCGTATCAGTCACTACCCCGAGACTTCCCGAATGATCCGATCACTTTCGAGGAATACTAGACCGTTGGAATCAACAAACCTTACTGCGATCCACTTGTAATTGATCTCGTGATAAGGGATCTCGAGATTGCCAGAGTCCTAGTAGACACAGGAAGCACCATTGATGCCATCTTACGCCACACACTTAGATGGATGAACGTCGATCTATCAAAAGTCACCCCAACGCCAAGACCACTCACGGGGTTTTTCTGGCAAAACATCAATGAATCTCCGATCGATCAAACTCCCGGTCATGGCCAAAGAATTTACGAGGATCTTCAACTTCATGGTCGTCGACCACCCAGCTATCTACTACGTAATTCTGGGACGCCTTGGATAAATTTCATGAAGGGAATTCCGTCAACATATCATTTGGGCATCAAATTTCTAACTCTGAACGAAACCGCATCAATATGGGGATGCCAAAAACAGTCGAGACTCTGCTTCCTGGCTGAACATAAGCTGAGGCATATCACAACGACGTCCATGGTTAAACCCAAACGCACAAAGATAACTCAGTCCCCGACTGAAAACACTTCTGAAAAGCACGATAGAGAATCGTCTACTGACCAACAGCTTCAGAAAAAGAAAGTCAGCAAGCTACCAAGCCTACACCCTAACTCAACCAGAGGAGATAAACCCGGAAGAAGTCACCGACCCAGCAACAGTCACTGCGACTAAGGCGATTGATGCGGCAGCAACCACCGAGTAGAAACACTCGCGGTACGAGATGGCTTGATCCCCGAGAGGGGTACGTAGGAAACTCGTCGCAAGACGAGTTCAGCTGTCCTCCTATCTCAAAATTTCTTCTGTACTTGATATTTTAATAACTTTTTCGATAATAAGAAAGCGCAGTACGACTCCAAAAGGTCTTGCAAATCTCTTTAATTGCTTGAAATACTTGATCTGATGAATAACCAACTCATCAAAAACTCTGAATGCATCCTTTGGACAATGTATAAGTCTTCACAACAACAACCAAATATCTTCAAAACCCGTAAAACGTTTCGAAAAACAAAACACTAATGAAACTTCTGAATGGAAAAACACTGCTCTACGCATATGGCTTTCGGACACACTGTCAAAAATGACCTCCACCCAAAACACTAAACCCCATGCTCAACTTGAGATCACATAAAACATATTTTTGGAAAAAAAAAGCGAGAAGTCGCGAGAAAACCTTCGAAAATATAGTTTCAAACTCGAAACAAATCACCTAAAACTGTCCGTCCGGACTATAAATTAACAGCTAACCGTAAGAGCATACGCTCGCTCTTATATCACATTCGTCGATTGGCCTCGACGAGTACATCAACCGTTCTCTAAACGAACGTTTATACCTCCTCTCGCTGGACTTGTCATAATATATCTGACACAAGGATAAAAGTGCCCTATAAAAGAAATTCGAAATATTGTTCAGCACTTTCAGAAGACTTCAAAATTTTCTTTGGAGAGATGCTCGATTTCTGATCGATGCAAGTCATATGAGCCGAGAACTTATCGCAGACTTCAATATCGAGAGGAAACCAGGTCGAAACTGCAGACGGGTAACGAAAGACGAAATAGTCACCGCAAACCCTATAACCAAAAGTAAGCCTAGGTATTGCCCTAAACCTAGCACACTGGTCTCAAACATCTCAAGTCATAGTATCTAACAAATACGAGATCCCAAAACTTGTTTCTTCGCTTACGTTGGTATGTTCATAAAAACCGAAAAACTAAGTTCTTGAATACTCTCACCTGAAACAAACAACGAGCGTAACGATTCGTCAAAGAGTTAGCAACGAGATGATGACTCATATTCTTCCCTCTACATCGATAATACCACTCGTAGACCATTTTAAACAGAAAATATTTTATTAAAAGAAAAGCCGCAAAGCGACAAACGGCCAGTCCCGATAAATCTAAACGGCCATAATTGGCCAAAGCCATAACATAAATACAACATAGGGAAAACAATCCTTTTAAATCACTCATAACCATCACAGATCTAATTCAAAGTTTCCATACATTGACCTCCCGATGGAGTAATCACTAACTCTCAACGGGTCCACACACTGCTCTACCTCGACATTCTCTCCCAAAGCAGCAGGTCCAAACTCCTCCGATTCTGGAGAAACGGGAATAAGGACCCAGTGCTCCCAAATCTTCTTCTCTATTTGAGGGATCGTCGAATCCGTGCAGGAAGGACCGGAAAATTTCTCAACATCATCGCCTCTTCGATCCTGAAGTCGTAATCGCTTCCCTGCGTACACCACAAAGTGCCAACGAAACGTCGACACTCGCGATAATCCCCAAAGGACTTATGTGCGCGCTGATACTCCCCGAAGCTGGCCGTGAACGGCGTCGAACAATCATTCGTGATCAAAGCCACCTCTCGTCGACCAGCTCTACTCTCACGGCGGAGAAGGCGCACTCTCTCCCGCTCGGACACTTTCTCTCAAAGCAGGCATGCCTCGACCTGGCCCTTCAAACTAGTGTTTTCATTTTGGGCCATCTCAGCTTTGAACTCTGAAGTCTTGCTTCAGGATGGCTTTCCCTAAGGGCCTCGTCCATCACATGAAGGCCCTACATGAAACCTTTCATTAGAGGATAATTTTATAAAAGCAAGGCCGAAATAAAAGCGAAATCTGACCCCCATGCAAATTCATGATGCTTCCGCATATGTCTCCAATCTGACAGGTTCCTCGGTGGTCTCAGGCTGACCGAAGTAACGTTAAGAGAGGCGAGATACTCATCAAGGTAAGATCCACCTCTGCACAAGGCAGCAGAGTCTGACAAGTATCGATCCCATCTCTAGAAAGGAGATCACGAATATCACTCCTCCGAGAGTATATTCACTCCTTCGAAAGAAAAATCGCCTTCGTCGGCAGCAACAATGTTTGTTCTTTGAAGATCTCTCTTTCCCTCACAACGATAATCTCATAGGGAACGCACTGGTCCATCACTGGATCTGATTCTTCCTCCACGACCGTATGAGGTCGAGCTCGAGCGTGATGGTGTTTGACCGCTGCGCGAACTAGCTGCAGAGAAAATTAACCCCAATGAAATGGGCAACCGCGAAAACATTCCCTAACGACAAGTGTGTCCAAAGGTAACACGGGGAGAGGATCAACAACTGCAAAACTAAAACAAAATTTTTTGGTCAGACATCAGTAAGGGACCAATAACGATCAAAGGGTTCACTACGATACCCTTGTGGCCCCATCTTTGTCTGAAGAAAGGAATATTTTCTTCAGCAATAGAAGCATTATTTATTCGGACAAAGAAATAACGCTCATTCCAACCATGAAAGTTTGACGTAAACAAAATAATCACTAACATACAATTTCTCGCCTTGAGGCAATATCGGGTCAACTGACCCACCCAATCCGGATATAGAAAGGCTAGAAAATAGTCGACGTTTAGGTCCAATCCTCGTTCATAGCTCATGACCAAAAGTCCGACAAGGTGTTGCCGTTTGCCATGAAAAATTTGGCTTATCGACAAGCGATAATGATCCAGGAACCGGAGTATGATGTCCTGGAGGGGAACCCATAGGCGGCATTGCAAATGGTGCCCCTCGTAACATGTAAAAAAGGCATGAGGCGGGGATCTGGAACTGTCCCTATGTTTCAGCATCCAAAAATCCACCTCCTCGGGGAATCAGCAAAAGTCACGGATGGTGGCAAGGAAAGAACTCCTACATTCACACGGCCCTTCGGCAAGCTATGTGAAGATCGGTCTCGTGGGACTCCACAAGTCCGCTCGTGGAGGTGGGAGACCGTAGGTCACTTCCCAATACGCCTTTACCACTTCAGGGTTGACGTAATGTCGCAAAAATTCAACCTTTGTAGATAAACGTTTGTTGAACACATTTTTTCATACCAATTAACATTGTTTCATAAACACCAACCATAACCCCTACAAAGTCAACCCTAAACCCAAAAACTTTAAACATTAACCCTAAACCATTTAACACTAAACTCTAAACACTTTAACACTAAACCGTAAACCTTCCTTAAACCCTGAAACCAAAATCCCTAACTGCATATCAATTATATTAGACCATATCTCATACATAGTCAACCCTAAACCAAAAATATTAAACACTTATGCAAAACCCTATTAGTGTAAATTCATTACAGGTTAAACCACTGATATCCTCATTCCCCATAAAAACCACAAAAACTGATTACATGTTAATTACCTAAACTATGAATAGTAAACCCCAAACTTTAAATGTAATTAGCTAAACCTTAAACAATGAAATCTAAACCCCTGGACCGTAAAATCTAACTCAATAGTTGAGTCGAATTGTAAACCTGAAACCCTTAATACCTTAACTCTCAAATATTATTGAAACCTATACCACTAGTATATAGACTCGTGTAATTGGATAATGTAGTTGGCTTCGTAACATCAAATTATGAAAATCTACGATAACGGATAACATGCTATTTTTGTTATTGGATGTGTAACTAGTCAAATAAGTTTTTGGCTTACTCAACCACTTCTCTTTCAATGATATTGAAACCATAAACTTGCAACCCAAACCCGTATATACTAAACCCTAAGACCTAAATACTAAATCCTAAATTCTTAACACAACACCAAACCCTAAATAAACCATATAACAAAAATCCTTAAAGTCTAAACATTTAACCACAAACCTAGAAGTCTAACCCATAAATAATTATCCTTGAAACCCTAGCCCCTCATCCTTATATAACCACTCTAATGATTAGCTTATATATACACTGTGATTCAATATATACACTGAGATTCCATATATACACTGAGATTCGACACATAAGAAAATAAACATGTCCACAATAGCATGGAAAAATCCAATGTGGAATAAACATACACTACAACACTATTATTGCTTTGCAATGGTGAAGATAGTTGCAGTGGCGGCGAGGAACACACCCCCAAAATATCAGAAGAAAAATTTGTAGCATTCTATCTCTCTCTCTCTCTCTCTCTCTCTCTCTCTCTCTCTCTCTCTCTCTCTCTCTCTCTCTCTCTCTCTCGACTTCAACGCTTCAGTTTCCAGGTTTTCATTATGCTCTCAATTATATAGTGTCACCTAACGAAATTATTCTCTGCCACCATCACATCCTTGGTTTTTTGATGTTTACGAACCCAAATTGGTTCTTTCAGTTTCTGGATTTCAGTTCTCTGTCACTAGATTAATTCACGTTCCTCGAGCAGACTATTCTTCTGCCAACCATGGGGATACTAAAGATCAGACTAGGAGGAGAAACCATTGACACCGCATTTTAAAATCTTCTACCCGGATTTTCATCCGTCCACGCTTTGAAGATATTCGTCGATCGCCCTCACCGGCAATGTGGCCTGACATACGACTTGTCATTGGTGTTGATGAAAGATTTTGAGTCGCAGCCAAATGTCTTAGAATAATGTTTTAGTTTATTTGTAACTAAAAAATGTAGGTTGTTAAGTATACTAATTCATTTCGCTTCCACCTTTTCTAGAGAAACTTTTGTGAAACACTTTTATCTCTACCTATAAACATTGTTTTCGTAAACTCCAACCATAACCCCTACAAAGTTAACCCAAAAACAAAAATACTAAATACTAACCCTAAACGCTAACCCCTGTTAGTATAAATTGATTACATGTTAAACCACATATATATATATATATATATATATATAACCTCATTCCTTATACAGCCACAAACTGATTATATATTAATTACCAAAACCATAAATAGTAAACCCTAATCCTTAAACCCAATTAACTAAACCCTAAACATTGTAAACTAAACCATAGGACTGTAAACCCTAACCCAATAGGTTAGCTGAACCGATACCCTAAACCCCAAATATATTACCTTTTAAAATCTTCATAAAGGTTATACCGCCAACAAATAGGCTCGTGTAATTGGATAATGTAGGTTTTTTGGTAACCTTAAATGCAGAAAACTACAATAACAGATAATATGCTAATTTTTTTGTTAGATGTGTAACTAAACAAATAGTTGCTGGCTTATTCAGCCACTTCTTTTTCAACGATACCAAAACCCTAAACACGCAACCCACGCTCGTACATACTAAACCCGGAAACACTAAATACTAAACCTAAACTTTAAACACAACTCTTAACCGTAACCTTTAACCATAAACCAAAAATGTGTAAACCCTAAACCCTATAACAATTAACCTTAAACCTTATAACCCAAAACCATATACCTGAATCCCGAACTGCACGTCAATTATATTAAAACATATCGCCTACATAGTTAATCCTAATCTAAAAATATTAAACACTTACGCAAAACTGTAATAGTGTAGATTGATTCCATGTGAAACCCTCGATATCCTCATTCCCCATACAACCACAAAACTGATTAGATTTTAATTACCTAAACTATAAATAATAAACCCCAAACCTTAAGCTTAATTAGCTAAACCTTAAACAATGAAAACGAAACCCCAAGAAAGTAAAATCTAACCCAATATTTGAGTTGAACGGTAAACTAATACCTTAACTCTAAAATATTATTGAAACCTTTACCACCAGGACACAGACTCGTATAACTGGATAATGTAGTTGGCTTTGTAACATCAAATTCAGGAAATCTACGATAACGAATAACATCGTAATTTGTTTCTGTTGGATGTGTAACTAAACAAAAAGTTGTTGGCTTACTCAACCACTTATCTTTGAATGATACCAAAACCCGAAACTTGCAAACCAAACCCGTACATACTAAACCGTAAAGACTAAATACTAAACCCTAAACTCCTAACACAACACCAAACCCTAAAAATAAACCCTAAACAAAAAATTGTTAAACTCTAAGCCTTTAACCACAAACCTAGAACTCTAAACCATAAATAATTATCCTTGAACCCTAGCCCCTCATCCCTATATAACCACTCTTCTGTTTAGCTTACATAGTTATTTGCCTTGTTAACATCTACGATAAATAATCTACCAAAAAATTTAATATGTTAATGTTTTTGTTGCATGAATAACTAAAAAAATAGGTTGTTAAGTATAATAAGTTACCTATAAACACTGTAATCATAATTGCCAACCATAACCCCTAGAAATTTAACCAAAAACCCAAAAATATTAAACACTAAACCTAGACTCTAAACCCTATTAGTATAAATTGATTACATGTTAAACCATATATATATATACCCTCATTCCCTATACAACCACAAAACTGATTATAGGTTAATTACCTAAAACATAAATACTAAACCGTAGGGTTTCCTTAAACCCAATTAGTTAAACCCTAAACACTGAAAACTAAACCGTTGGACCGTACACCCTAACCAAATAGGTTAGCTGAACCGTATACCCAAAACCGTAAACCCATAATACATTAAATCTAAAATCTTTTTAAGCCTTATACTACAAGAAAATAGGCTCGCGTAATTGGATAATATAGGATGCTTGGTAACATTAAATAAAAAAAACTACGATAATGGATAACATGTAATTTTTTTGTTGTTGGATGTGTAACTAAACAAATAGATTGTTGGCTTATTCAAACACTTCTCTTTCAATGATACTGAAACCCCTAACACGCAACCTAAGCCTGTACATACTAAACACTAAACACTAAATACAACTCTAAACACAACCCTTAACCCTAACCATAAACCATAAACTATAAATTCTTAAACTCTATGCCCTTTACTACAAACCTATAACTCTAATCCATAACTAATTACTCTTTATACCGAAACGCAAAATATCTTATTGAACCGTAGCCACTAAACCCTCTATAGCAAAAATATACCCTAGCATATATGTTGTTTAGTTTACGTAGTTTCCTTGCTAACATCTAAGATAGATAATCTACAAAAAAAAAGATAAGGGGTTAATGTTTTTTTTTGCATGTTAACAAAAAAAGGGTTGTAGGTATAACAAGTCATTACACTTCCATCATTTCTAAAGAAACCTCTATGGAACAAGTCTTTCCATACCTTTGAACATTGTTTCATCAATGTTAAACTCTAAACCCGAATTCGAAAAACCATGTTCCTCAGCACTAAAACCTAAACCCTATAGCGTAGGCCCGACAAGTTTTATACATTTTCGGATGTTGTGATCCACTAAAATTTCAATTTTCTGTAGATTCATTCATACTTAACTACAAAAAAGGGCAATACCCGATTAGAAAAACCAATTAAACACATACACTGAGATTCAACACATAACACTTCTCTTTCCATGATACCAAAACACTAAACGCACAACCCAAATTCATACATAATACCCTAAACCCCTAATACCTAAATGCATCAATATCTTATTGAACCCTAAACCCTAATCCCTATATAGCCACATAACACCCTGGCATATCTGTTTTTTACCTAAGATAGATGTCTTGCCAACATCTGAGATAGATAATCTATGAAAACAAAGAAAGGATTAATGTTTTTCTTGCATGTGTAACTAAACTAAATGGTTAAAAATACTAATTCACTTTGCTTTCACCTTTTCTAGATAAACGATTGTGGAACACATTTTCGAAACCTATAAATATTGTTTTCATAAATGCCAAACATAACCCCTAACAAAGTCAACCCTAAACCTAAAAATCCTAATCATTAAATCCTAAGACTTTTAACACTAAGCCCTAAACCCATTAACACTAAACCTTAAACCCTACTTAAACCATAAAACCCTAATCACTAACTGCACAATTATATTTAACCATATCCCAAACATAGTCAACCCTAAACCAATAATATTAAAAATTCACACAAAACCCTATTAGTGTAAATTGATTACAAGTTAAACTCTAGATACCCTCATTCCCCATACAACCACAAAACTGATTACATGTTCATTACCTAAACTAGAAATAATAAACCCCAAACCTTACACCTAATTACCTAAACATTAAACAATGAAAACTAAACCCATGGACGGTAAAATCTAACCCAACAGTTGAGTTGAACTATAAACCTTAAACCGTTAATACCTTAACTCTAAAATCGTATTGAAACCTATACCCCTAGTAGATAGACTTGTGCAATTGGATAATGTAGTTGGCTTCGTAACATCAAATTCAGAAAATCTACGATAACAGATGGCATGATAATTCTTTTTTGTAGGATGTGTAACTAAACAAATAAGTTGTTGGCTTACTCAACCACTTCTCTTTTAATTATACTCAACCCTAACCGTATATACTAAACCCTAAGCAATATATTCTAAACCCTAAACCATAAACTCTTAACAAAACACAAAATCCAAAAAAATAAACCCTAAACAAAAAATCCTTTAAACTCTAAACCTTTAACCACAAACCTAGAACTCTAACCCATAAAGATTTATCCTTGAACCCTAGCCCCATATCCCTCTATAACCACTCTTCTATTTAGCTTACATAGTTAGTTGCCTTACTAACATCTACGATAGATAATCTAAGAAAACAAATAATATGTTAATTTTTTTTGCAATGTGTAACTAAAAAATATGTTGTTAAGTACAATAAGTTACTTTGCTTTCACCTTTTCTAGCAAACCCTCTGTGGAAAATGTCTTTTTGTACCTCTAAACAATGTTTCATAAATGCTAAAACCTTAACCCTATTTAATAAGGCCTTGTTCCTAAACACTGAAGCCAAAAATCTATATCGTAAGCCCTACAAGGTATATGCCTTGCTAACATAATTAGTTGATGTTTTAAAAATGGTTGCCAGGTATCTTATTTTCTGTATGTCAAACTTAATAATTACATTCTTAGATGTCATAATCAACTAAAATTTTCAATTTTTTGAGATTCGGCAATTTTTAACAATAAACTAGGGTAATAGCCAACTATAAAAAAACAATTCAATATATACATTGAGATTCGACACATAAGAAAATAAACAGGTCCACAATAGCATGGAAAAATCCAAAGTGTAATCAACATACACTACAACCCGGTTATTGCTTCAAAGTGGTGAATATAGTTGCAGTGGCGGCAAGAACACTCCCCAGGATATTTAAAGAAATTTTTGTTACATTCTCTCTCTCTCTCTCTCTCAACTTCAACGCTTAAGTTTACAGGTTTTTTTTATGCTCCCGAAGATCTTCATCCATCCAGGCTTTGAAGATCTTCGTCTATCGCCCACACCGGTAATGTGGCCTGACATACAACTTGTCATTGGTATTGATGAAAGATTGTGAGTCGCAGCCAGATGTCATAGAATAATGTTTTTGTTTCATTTGTAACTAAATAAATAGGTTGTTAAGTATACTAATTCACTTCCCTTCCACCTTTTTAATAGGGCCTGATATTTACCATTATTGTGCCATAATATAAGCCTTATATAGAGTCTATTATATATGTTTGAAGTATTTATTAGAGTACTTTCAGGTTCAGGTACGTTCTGGAGAACTTTGGTGATTCTGGAGCTTTTTGAGATGGAGAACTGCGCAGATGCGTCAGATGTTTGGCTATGGATGGAGACCTTACCACGGTGCGATGGAGCACATGTTTTGAAACAAGATAGAGATTTGAGTTATATTTCCAATGCCACCTGTTTGAGATCAAACACGATCCTACAGCCAAAGTTATGCATGTTTTACAGGACAGTAGTCTGTCAGCCTCGCGAGAGGAAACTGTCGAGGGGATGATTGAGTGTCGATTGACGGCACAAGCTTACCATCGATCGATGGTGATCCCAGAAGACAGGCCAGACTTGTTTTATGGCCAAATTAAGCCCAGATGTCACAGAAAGATACCAGAATACCCCTGCACGAGTTTGGACCTAATTTATATAGTTTTCTAAGCCATTGTTGACGGCTAAGCTTTATTTTGTTCACTTTCTAAATTTTTAGAGAGAACAAAAATTCTCCTTCTAGAGATTGATTGGAACTATTTTGGTTTCATATTGATTTCTATATCTATTACATTATTCAGACTATGATATGTGTTATTGCTTTCATGTCTGAGGAATCATCTTGTTAGGTTTAGGGATTTCATGTTCTTAATGTCAAATTGATAGTCATGGATCTGAGTCGAGCAGAGCAGAAGAAGTTGAGATTACTAATTTGACCTCAACATCAATCGACACTATCACCTCAGCGTCGTTCGACACCATGGCCTCAACATCGATCAACACCAATACCTAAGCATCGATCGACACAAAATGTTATTGTCAATCGATATCTATCTAAACCTCTATAAGATCGCGTTGTCCTCAGAACAATGAAGACTCGACACTAGAGAGGACCAACGTATCAGGTTGTTATCATGCTCCAGATGTAGACAGAGAAATCACCATGAGAGATCTTTTGGAGGTAGAGGATAGAGAACAACTTGGGTATTTGGATTCGAGTAGAAAAGTCAATATGGAAGACTTCTTAGAGCTGGAGGAAAATCTTGAAGATATAGATCAGGACTTGGAGATGAAGCTTGATGACGATCAGCCCACTTCAGTAAAAGATCTAGAGACTTCCCCAAAGGTTAACATCGATCGAAACCCACCTAATGATATCAATTGACACCCACAGATGCTATCGATAGACACCACCCATCCGACATCGATCGACACTCATTGTTGGACGAACAGCCAGGTTACATGATTGAACTAGGACCAGTTGGGGAGAGAATGCACGGGTCCAAGACCTCACATCTTGCTGTCCCTAAACATCAGAGACCACCTATCTGCACAAAAGAAGCTGATGGCTTTCACAAAGGAGTGAAGAGGATACATGATCCTCTGAAGATTGTGGTTCTATGGGCTGTATTTGAAGTTGAATCTCCAATCCCACCAGATAGAAGTGTGCATCTAGGTTCCTACAATGGGGTATTTGATGATCATCAGCAAGCAACAAATTCTCAACCAGGGTTGAGATTTACTAACAAAGTCAACGAAGACCACACAAAACCATTATCGACCGACATCAATAAGCTACAATCGATCGACACTACATACTCTTTGCTGATCGATACCCCTAGTGTATCTCTTCACGCAGAGACAGAAACAGCCAAGTCTGGGGGAAGGAGAAGGATGAAGAATGCGAAAGAGAAGAGGAACTGGAAGAAGAGCAAAAGGAACAAGGGTGGTTCTGAATTTTCATTGATTTCCCACGTCTCAGATGGTGTCAGGAAATACAGAGTGTGCATTAGATGCTTCTTATAGCCATTTGCAAATCTTCGAGCAATCTGTATTGCTGAGATGATAGACAAAGGAGAAGAGTTTGTGGAGGCTTTCACAAAAAGTGTGATGAAGCTGAATATATTGGACACTGGGAAATGTTTTGGAGAAAGTTCTCAATCTCATATGGACTGAATTAGGTTCCAAAAATGTCAAGCTAAAGACTATAAAAAGAGCCAAATGGGAGGCAACCCACTGTATAGTAAGTTTAAAATTTTGTTTTACTTTCATTTATTACTGATTTTTCGTTTTTGTTTCATTTCAGGTAAAAAAGATCCGAGGAAGATAGTCTGCGCAGAGCATCGATCGACATTTGATCACTGTCGACCGACGGATCAAACCTAGCATCGATCACTCGCCACTTAACTTTGTCGATCGACAGTCACCATCAGCAAGCAGCTATATCGTTTTTCCTTATTAAATTTGGTCCTTATGATTTTTCACCAATCTCACACTGTATAACAATGGTGATAGTGTTGTTTAAGTCTGGGGGAGGTTTACTGATATTTTGTTTTTAATTTTGAATTTTATTTTCTATACTTATTCTAAAAAAAACAGTTGAAACTTACAAGTGTACCATCGATCGATTTTGAAGAATCAACAACGATCGACCATGAAACATGACCATCGGTCGACATCAACATTGTGACATCGATCGATACTCTTTTACAGAGTCTGGTATTGATTTTCTCTCTCAAGCTATTTATTTATGATTTGGTTTTCACTAGCCAATCAGGGACGGATTACACTGGGGACAGTGTAGTTTAAGTCGGGGGGAGGTTCGCTGATGCTATTTAATTTGTTTTGATTCTTATTTACTATATATATAAGTTTTTCAAAAAAAAATTATTTAGTCAAGAAGGAGACTATGATCAAGATTATTATTGACTAACCACACTTTAGCACCATTCTTAGAGGGTTATTTGCAGAGATTACTAGAGATACCCAAGTGGATAATCTTGCCGCTATATCACACTTGCCTAGAAAGTTTGAAGGAACCGAAGCTGATTTCCAATACTAATCATGACTTATTTTCTTGCTTTGGGGCTTGGTATACACTGGATCGGATTCCTACTGCTAGTCTGGAAGGTAAAAGTCTGTGTGCTTTTGATTCCCCTATCTCTCCCAGTCATATTAAAAAGGAATTGAACAGGATTTGGTGGCTACAACCATTAAAGCTGGATTCATAAGATTCTAGAAAGAGATAAAGGTCAAAAAGAAGTGAACAGGATCTGGTGGCTAAATGCATTAGGTCTTTATTCATGGAAACATTTCCAAATATCTCAGCCAATTAAAAAATAAAATGATACCTTCAAAAGAAGGGAGACATTGACTGAGAGCAGTGAGAAGAGAGAGAGGAAAGAGATCAGAGAAGACTACCTATGTGCTCAGATACTTGTAGGGATAAGAGTCCATGTGTCCTCTGATCGATACTCCCAGGGTAAATCCTGCACTTTTATTTTATGCAAAGAAATGAAATCAGTAGAGGGGTGAGTCATACTAGTATTTCCTAAGTTGTTGGTAGAATGGATTTGGTTGATATCCTCGGATAGGGTATATAAAGTTTCCTCTGTGATTGACTTGATAGGATGTGGTTGCAACAAAGTAGGTTGATAGTTATACTTAGACATTATGTGAGTCTTCGCTTATCAAAATCTCTTTCACAGGTTTTGTTTGCTTAAGAACAAGCAAAAGGTTAAGTCTGGGGGAGTTAATAGGGCCTGATATTTAACACTATTTTGCCATGATATATCAGCCAATTTAGAGTCTATATATATGTTTGGAGTATGTTTTAGATTATTTTCAGGTTCAGGTACGTTCTAGAGAAATTTGGTGATTCTGGAGCTTTTAGAGATGCAGAATTGCGCAGATGCGTCAGATGTTTAGCTATGAAAGGAGAACTTCCCACGATGAGACTGAGCTCATATTTTGAAAAAAAATATAGTGATTTGATTTAGCTTTCAAATGCCACCGGTTTGAGGTCAACCAGGATCCTACAGCCAAAATTATGCCTATTTTAGTGGACAGTCGCCTGTCTGCCTCGCGAGAGGAAGTTGTCGAGGGGATGAATGAGTGTCAATCGACGGCACAGCCTTACCATCGATCGGCGTTGATCCGAGAAGACAGGCCCGACTTCTTTTATGGCCAACTAAAGCCCATATGTCATGGCAAGTTACCAAAATACCCCTGCACGAGTTTAAACCTAATTTATATAGTATTCTAAGCCATTTTTGACGGCTAAGCTTTATTTTATTCACTGTCTGAAGTTTTAGAGAGCAGATCAATTCTCCTTCAAGAAATTGATTGGAACTCTTTTGGTTTCGCATTGATTTCTATATCTGTAACGTATTCAGACTATGATTTTTCTTATTGCTTTCATATCTAAGTAATCATCTTTGTTAGGTTTAGGGATTTCATGTTCTTAATGTCAAACTGATAGTCATAGAATTGCTAGGTTATCTATAGATCTCTACACCGGGTGGCTTGTAATACTAGGATCTAGAGTAGTGGAATAACACGAGAGTGCGCCTGATTGCTTGAACATAGAATCATAGGAAAACTGAGAGGCACGAGAGTGCAATTAAGTAATGGAACTCGAACCCTGTTTGGATTATATACCTAGGTGCATACAAGAGTTGGTGTAGGATCTAGTTGAACATCATCGATATGGGTGATAATGCTTGTCTGAGGTAGAATCGATCGATACCCAAGCATTGGTATCGATCAACACTCGATCCTTATTTGCATGCGAGAGCTGGAACATAGAATTTAGGCATCGTTTTAGTGATTGCATGCGAGAGCTGGATTACTTGCTTATTGAATTCGAGTTCTAGAATTTTATCTATAAAACCCTTAGCATCCTTGATTTTTGTTTTGAATCTATTCATTGATATATCCCTAGACCTTGCTCTTTCATCTTATAGATCAATTACCTAAACAATAAATAGTAAATCCTAATCCTTAAACTTAATTAGCTAAACCCTAAACACTGAAAATTTACCCTTTACACCGTAAATTCTACCCCAACAGGTTAGTTGAACCGTATAGCCTAAACCCTAAAACCATAATACATTAACTCTAAAATCTTCTTAAACCTTATATCACCAGAAAACAAGCTCGTGTAACTGGATAATGTAGGTTGCTTGGTGTGCTAAGAAAAAAAAGTAGGTTTCATGATAACTTTAAATACAAAAAAACTACAAAAACGGATAACATGCTAATTTTTTTTTGGATGTGTAACTAAACAAATACGTTATTCGCTTATTCACCCACTTCTATTTCAGTGATACCAAACCCCTAAACACGTAACCCAAGCCCGTACATACTCAACCCTAAACACTAAATACTAAACCCTAAACTCTAAACACAACCCTTAACCCTAAGGCATTTATTACAAACCCTATAACTCTAATACATAAATAATTACTCTTAATACCAAAACACAAAATTATCTTATTGAACTGTATCCTCTAATCCCTATCTAGTCACAATATACCCTAGCATATCTGTTGTTTAGTTTACGTAGGTGCCTTCTAGCATCTCAGATAGATAATCTACAAAAAGATAATGGATTAGTGTTTTTGTTGCATGTTAACTAAAAACATAGGTTGGTAAGTATAATAAGTCAATACGCTTTCACCCTTCCTAGAGAAACCTCAATGGAACACATTTTCCATACCTATAAACATTGTTTCATCAACGCTTAACCGTAAACCCTAATTAGAAAAACTTGTTCCTAAACACTAAGACCTAAACCATATATCATAAGCCCTACAAGGTATATACCCTGTCAGATGTTGTAATCCACTAAAATTTCAATTTTCTGGACATTCATTCATACTTAACAACAAACTAGGGCAATAGCCAATTACAAAAATCAATTCACCACATACACTGAGATTCAACACATAACACATTCAATGATACCAAAACCCTAAACACGTAACCAAAATTCGTACATAGTAAACTCTAAATACAAAACCCTAAACCCTAAACCTTATACTGAAAAACCTGAAAGTATAAACCCTTAACCAAAAACCTATAAACCTAACCAAAAATAGTAACCTCTAATACCTAAACACAAAAATATCTTATTGAACCCTAAAACCTAATCCTTATATAGCCACTTTACACCCTGCCATATCTGTTGTAACTAAAGACATTGGTTGAAAATACTAATTCACTTTGCTTTCACCTTTTTCTAGATAAATGTTTGTGGAACACATTTTTCCGTACCTATATATTGTTTTCATAAACACCAAGATTAACCCCTACAAAGTCAACCCTAAACCCAAAAATCCTAAACATTAACCCTAAACCCTTTAACACAAAACCCTAAACCCTCCTTAAAACCAAAACCCTAAACCTTATACCCTAATCCCTAACTGTACATCAATTATATTAAACCTTATCCCCTACATAGTCAATCCTAAACCAAAAATATTAAAGACTTACCCAAAACCCTATTAGTGTAAATTTGTTACAGGTTAAACCCTATATACTCTCATTCACTATACAACCACAAAATTGATTACATGTTAATGACCTAAACTATAAATAGTAAATCCCAAACCTTAAACCCAATTAGCTAAACCTTAAACAATGAAAACTAAACCTATGGACCGTAAAATATAACTCAATAGTTGAGTTGAACTAAAATCTTATTCAACCCTATACGACCAGTAGATAGACTTTTGTAACACGATAATGTAGTTGGCTTCATAACATCAAATTCAGAAAATCTACGATAATAGATAACATGCTATTTTATTAGTTGGATATGTAACTAAAAAAATTAGTTGTTGGCTTACTCAAGCAGTTCTCTTTCAATGATACCGAAACCGTAAACATGCAATCCAAAACTTTACATAGTAAACCCTAAGCACTAGATACTAAACCCTAATTCTTAACAAAACACCAGTCCCAAAAAAACAAACCCTAAAATATTTACACTCTAAACCTTTAACACAAACCTAGAACTCTAACCCATAAATAATTATCCTTGAACCCTAGCCCCTAATCCCTATATAACCACAATAAAACTGGAAGATCTGTTGTTTGGTTTACATAGTTAGTTGTCTTGCTAAAATCTACGATAGATAATTTACGAAAACAAATAATATGTTAATATTTTTTTGCATGTGTAACTAAAAACATAGGTTGTTAACTATAATAAGTTAAATCTCTTTCACCTTTTCTAGTGAACCCTCTATGGAACATGTCTTTTGTACCTCTAAACAATGTTTCATAAATGTTAAAAACTAAACCCTAATTAATAAGGCCTTGTTCCTAAACATTGAAGCCAAAAAAAGCTATATCGAGCCCTACAAGGTATATGCCTTGCTAACATAATTAGCTGACTTTTTAAAAGTTGTTGCCAGATATCTTATTTTTTTGTATGTCAAACTTAATAATTACATTTTCAGAATTCATAATCAACTAAAATTTTTAATTTTCTTGAGATTCGGCAATTTTTAACAATAACTTAGGCCATTGGCCAACTATAAAAAAAAGCAATTCAATATATATACTCAGATTCGACATATAAGAAAACAAACAGGTCCGCAATAGCATGGAAAATCCAAAGTGGAATCAACAATACACTACAACCCGATAATTGCTTCGAAGTGGTGAGGATAATTGCAGTGGCGGCGAGGAAAATTCCCCTAGATATTAGAAGAAGTTTTCGTAACATTCTCTCTCTCTCTCTCTCTCTCTCTCTCTCTCTCTCTCTCTCTCTCTCTCTCTCTCTCTCTCTCTCTCTCTCTCTCTCTCTCTCTCTCTCTCTCGACTTCAACGCTTCAGTTTCCAGATTTTCATTATGATTGCAATTTTTTTGTGTTTCCTGACAAAATTATTCGCCGCCACCATCACATCCATGATTTTTTGATGTTTAAGAACCCAAATTGCTTCTTTCAGTTTCTGGATTTTAGTTCTCTGTCACTAGATCAATTCACGATCCTTTAACAGACTATGCTTCTTCCAGGCATGGGGCTACTAAAGATCGGACTAGGAGGAGAAACCATGGACACCACATTTGAAAAATCTTTTATCCGAATTTTCATCCGTCCACGCTTTGAAGATCTTCGTAGATCGCCCACACCAGCAACGTGGCCTGACATACGACTTCTCCTTGGTGTTGATGAATGATTGTGAGTCGCAGCCAGATGTCTTAGAATAATGTTTTTGTTGCATTTGTAACTAAACAAATAGGTTGTGAAGTATACTAATTCACTTTGCTTCCACCTTTTCCAGAGAAACGTTTGTGAGACACGTTTTTCTCTACCTATAAACATTGTTTTCATAAACGCCAACTGTAAGACCCGAACCTTGATTCCTCAATCCAACCAGTCCGCGACCTTACCTATACATCTAAGTTAATTTGATTCTAGTCTACTTAAATATTTCTATGTTAATTTCATGTCATTGAGGTTCATTCAATTCGCAAAACACAATCACTTAGATAGAAAGGAACATTCATTATATAAATATAAAATATGTGATTCATACATAGGTTCAGTTTGCACTATAGGCTATATAAGTTCATAATATCCAATCTATCCTACACATTACATATCCATTCCGGCCCAGGCCTTCACGGCTCCTTAGCCTTACACGATCCTTGTCTTATTCTTGGGCGTACGCTCAGGAGTGCTAACACCCTTCTCCATGTCCTTCTCCTTCTGCATGGTTTTCATCTTCCCACGGGTTCTTCTCCCTTGATCAGTCTCCACACCGAAAAGATTAAATCATCACCACCAGATCCTGTTTAATTTTTCAAGCCTTCTCTCTCTTTATTTCTTTCTCTATCAATTTTTCCAGAGTTTCCCCTCTTCAGAATGATCCATTTTCGACACCAGAGCCCTCTATTTATAGAGTGGGACTCGCAAACTGCCCCCTTGGGCGAACGGGTGCAAGCTATTGGGCGAATGAGTGCAATAACTCCCTTCCCACCCTTTCGCCTAATAACCAACCCCAACTGCTCTTCTTGCTCTTGGGATGATCGATTTCAAGCCCACCATGCTTTCCCACGTGCATGACACAGTTGCCATGACCCACCAAGCCATCAGCATCATGGACCACCAAGCCCAGACCCATAACCGCCATGGCGCCCATGACCCAGACACTCCACCTAGCTGAGATGAGTTGGGTACTAGCTGCCCCCGCTGGATAAACTAGAACTCAAGCTACTGGATCTTACCTCCACCTCGGTGAGCTGCCCCGAGCTGCACCACTCCCATCTAGCTGAGCTTAGCTAGTCGCGAGCCACCCCCGGCTGAGTGAGCTATGATTCCAGCTGCCGGAGCTTGCCTTTACTTATGTGTGCTACATTGAGCTACTCCTTGTTCCTCCTAGCTGGTCGAGCTGACTTCTGAATCGCCCAGCTGCCATGACACTCGTCCTGCTCCCTTTCCCGAGCCGTCATCTTATTTTGGTTAAGTCTCTCAGCCTTCTGATGCCGTTAACCCAATTACCCAGCCATGATACTCTATCATAATGTCTTACGACCTGTCAAGTGCATCTCCCCGCACCATGGCCGAGTCCAAGGATCCTATCTAGGATCAGGGACATGACAAGTCTCCCCCACGTGAAATGAGTTCGTCCTCGAATCCGATCCATAAATTGCTCATACCATGTGGAAACTCAGTTTTCATCCTTACTTTCGTTTCCCACGTGATCTCTTCTCGTCTGAAACAACCCCAAAGAACTTTTACCATTTAGATAGTCTTCTTTCTCATTGATTTTTCCATCCTGTCTATAATCCGAATTGGTGTAATCTCTAAAGTGAGATTGGTCCCTAGATCAGAAGCTTTCTCCGGCATTACCACATCTTTTTTGGTAAGACATTTCCTTAGTTGGGATACATGAAAAACATTATGGAATGCATACATCTCAGTTGGTAGGTTCAAATTATAAGGCACCGCACCAACTCTTTCATGATCCGGAAAGGACCTAAATACCTCAGATCTAATTTCCTCCTTCTGGAAACTCTTGCCCTTCCCTTAAAGGTAATCATTTTAAGGTAGACCGTGTCATTAACTTCAAAATCAATGTGCTTCCTCCTCCTATCTGCATAGCTATTTTAGTGATCTTGTGCCTCCTTCATCTTTTCCCATAAGAATTTAATCTTACTGGTTGTCTCTTCCACAATCTCATGACCTAACATACTACACTCCCCCACTTGTGTCCAGCATAGAGGTGTCCTGCACAGCCTCCCATACAATGCCTCATAAGGCGACATGCCAATACTTGTGTGAAAGCTGTTGTAAGCAAATTCCACAAGGGAAAATGTTTCTCCCAGGTATCACCCTAGTCTAGGTCACAAGCCCTTAACATATCTTCCAGTTTCTGGATAGTTCTCTCGAATTGACCATCCGTTTGGGGATGATAGGTTGTGCTCATGTTCACTCTTGTTCCTAAATCCTTTTGGAAAGCCTTCCAGAAATAAGAAGTGAATCTTGGGTCCCGATCTGACACAATACTAGTCAGCACGCGATGCAGACGTACAATTTCATCCATGTACTTTTTGTACAATCAGGTCCACAACATCCGATTTCTTGATGGCAAGGAAGTGTGCCGACTTAGTCAGCCGATCAACTACTACCCAAACTGCATCCTTTCGGTTCCTGGTCGTAGGAAACCAGGTCACAAAATACATCATTATGTGATCCCATTTCTATTCCGGAATGGGCAGGTTTTGAAGTAACCCACATGGTACTTGATGTTCAGCTATTACCAATTGACAAGTTGGGCATTTCGCCACATACACGGCAACATCAGTTTTCATCCGTATCCAATTATAATACCTCTTCATGTCTCGGTACATGTTATTCAATCTCGGGTGCACTGAGAGCTTAGACTTATGAGCTTGCCTCATAATCTTTTCCTTTAGTTCCATGTCACCCGGAATACTTATTCGGCCATGGACCAATATGGTTCCATCCTTGGTAATATGATACTATGTCTTATCATTACGAGCAACCATTTGTAGGTTTTCATCCAAGCCTTGCGCCGGTTTTATCCTGGTAAGCAGATCAGCCTGGTCCACAGCCTCCAAACCCAATGGCTCATCCTCGCTAGTCAATGTGTTTAGGTGTAGTGTGTGAACCATCCATTCTAGGGCCTCTACGACCTTATCAGCTGACACATCAGCTCTCCTCTGACTCAAAACATTCGCTACAAGGTTAGCCTTGCCTAGATGGAAAGCAATATTCATATCGTATTGCATGGATGGCACACAACAACTTATCAGGATTTTAGTCATGAGTTATGAGCGAGGAATGACTCTCGATGCTGATTATTTTGAGGCTCTACTGAAGCCATTGGGGTCGGGAACATTGCTCAGATGTCGTTTGAGACCAAGGAAAGATATGGCGATAATCATGGGGTTTGCTTCGAACTCGCATGAGTATCGAAAGAACTATTTTTTGTGCGTGTAGGGAGCGAGTCCGTCGAGGAGAGCTGCATTCCTATTTTTTTGGAGTAGATGGGGCCGAAAGGGTATCTTGATTAGATATCCGTTGGCGTTTTTCATTTTTAAGATATTTAACCTCGTACGTGCTTTCTTTGTTTTGCAGTTATTAATTCTCTCTCCCTATTTCCCGAGGATCTGCTTATTGTTAGAGATCTTCTTCGGGGATGTCCATATTTTTATGGGTATTCAGATGTTGTAATCAACTAAAATTTCAATTTTCTGGAGATTCAGTTATACTTAACAAAAAACTAGGGCAATAGCTTATATTAATAACCAATTCCACACATACATTGAGATTCAACAAATAACATAACACTTCTCTTTCAATGACTCTAAAACACTAAACAGGCAACCCAAATTTGTACATAGTAAACCCTAAACACAAATATTAAACCTTACACCTTAAACCCTAAACCCTAAACTTATACCATAAAATAGTAACCCCTAATACCTATACACAACAACATCTTATTGAAACCTAAACCCTTACCCCTATTTAGCCACATTACACGATGGCATATATGTTGTTTATTTAACAGATGTTTTGCCAACATCTAAGAAGATAATCTAGGAAAATAGAGAAAAGATTAATATTTTTGTTGCATGTGTAACTAAACAAATAGGTTGAAAATACTAATTCACTTCGCTTTTACCTTTTCTAGAGAAACGTTCATGGAACACATGTTTCTGTACCCATAAGCACTGTTTTCATAAACGACAACAATAACCCCTACAAAGTCAAAACCTAAACACAAAATTCTAAACGTTAACCCTAAACCCTTTAACAATAAAACCTAAACCCTCCCTACACCTAACACCCTTAAACCCCTAAATCCTAATCCCTAAATGCCAATCAATTATATTAAACCCTAACCCCTACATAGTCAACCCTAAACCTAAAATACTAAACACTTATCCAAAACCCTATTAGTGTAAATTGATTATAGGTTAATACCCTCATTCCCCATACAACCACAAAACAGATTTCATGTTAATTACCTAAACAATAAATAGTAAACCATAAACCTTAAATCCAATTAGCTAAGCCTTAAACACTGAAAACTAAACCCCTCGACCGTAAAACCTAACCCAATAGTTGAGCGAACTGTAAACCCGAAACCCTTAATATCTTAACTCTATAATGGTATTAAACCTTATACCACCAGCAGATAAGATCATGTAATTGGAATATGTCGTTGGCTTGGTAACATCAAATTCAGCAAATCTACAATAACGGATACATGCTAAATTTTTTTTGTTGAATGTGTAACTAAGCAAATAAGTTTTTGGCTTACTCAATCACTTCTCTTTCAATGATACCGAACCCTAAACATGCAACCCAAACCCGTACATACTAAACCTTAAACAATAAATACTAAACCCTAAACTCTGAACACAACCCTAAACCCTAAGAATAAACCATAAAAAAATACATAAACTATAAACCTTTAACCAAAGACCTAGAAATCTAACCCATAAATAATTACACTTGAACCCTAGCCCCTAATCACTATATAGCCCCAATACACACTAGCAGATCTGCTGTTTGGGTTACATAGTTTCCTTGCTAACATCTAAGATCGATAATCTACAAAAAGAAATAATAGGTTAATGTTTTGTTGCATGTGTAACTAAAAAATAGATTGTTACGTATAATAAGTTACTTCGCTTTAACGTTTTATAGAAAAACCTCTATGGAAAACCTCTTTTAGTACCTCTAAACATTTTTTCATAAACGCTAAAACCTAAACCCTAATTACTAAAACCTTTTTCCTAAAAACTAATACCAAAAAACTATATCGTAAGCCTTACAAGTAATATGCCTTTCTAACATAATTAGGTGACTTTTTGAAAAAGGTTGCCGAATATTTTTTTTTGTATGTCAAACTTAATAATTACATTCTCGGATGTTATAATGACCTAAATTTTCAATGTTCTTGAGATTCGGTTATTTTTCAAAATAAACTAGGACAATAGCCAATTGTAAAAACCAGTTCAATATATACACTGAGATTCTATACATAAGAAAATAAACAGATCCGCAATAGCATGGACAAATCCAAAGTGGAATCAACATACACTACAACCCGATTATTGCTTCGTAATGGTGAAGATAATTGCAGTGGCGACGGGGAACCCTCCCCAAGATATTAGAAGAAATTTTCGTAACATTCTCTGTCTCTCTCTCTCTCTCTCTCTCTCTCTCTCTCTCTCTCTCTCTCTCTCTCTCTCTCTCTCTCTCTCTCTCGACTGCAACGCTTCATCTTTCAGGTTTTTCTTATGCCCGCAATTATCTACCGTCATCTGACAAAAATATCCATCACCACCATCAAATCCATGGTCATTTGATATTTCAGAACCCATATTGCTTCTTTTAGTTTCTTGATATGTGACTAGATTAAATCACGAGTCTCGAGCAGACTATTCTTCTGCCAACCATGGGGCTCCAAAAGATCATACTAGGAGGAGAAACCATGACACCGCATCTGAATAATCCTCTATCCAGATATTCATCCGTCCACGGTTTGAAGATCTTTTCTGATCGCCAACACCTGCAATGTGGCCCGACATATGACTTGTCATTGGTGTTGATGAAAGATAGTGAGTCACAGCCAGATGTTTGGGAAAATATTTTTTGCATGTGTAACTAAATAAATAGGTTGTTAAGTATACTAAGTCACATTGCTTTCACATTTTCTAGGCAAACGTTTGTGGAACACGTTTTTTTTTTGTACCTATAAACACTTATAGTCAACCCAAAACCTAAAAATACTAAACAGTAACCCTAAACCCTGTTTACACTAAACCCTAAATCCTCTCAAAATGCAAAAACTCTGAACTCTAAACGCTAGTCCATAAACT
Source organism: Moricandia moricandioides (assembly GCA_905132885.1). NCBI lineage: Eukaryota > Viridiplantae > Streptophyta > Magnoliopsida > Brassicales > Brassicaceae > Moricandia > Moricandia moricandioides. Next base: position 42,912 of record CAJHQQ010003069.1, read on the forward strand.
GTCAGTTAATTATACTAAACCCAAACCCTTACATAGTTGACCTTAAACCCAAAATACTAAACACTTAACCCTAAACCCTATAAGTGTAAATTGATTACAGGTTTAACCTTATACACCCTCATTCCCAATACAACCACAAACTGATTACATGTTAATTACCTAAACTATAAAATAGTAAACCCTAAATTATAAGTCCAATTAGCTAAACCTTAAACACTAAAACTAAACCCCATGACCAAAAACACTAACAAAATAGTTGATCTGAACCGTAAATACTAAACCCTAAACCCCTAATACATTAACATCTAAAATCTTATTAAACCGTATACCACCATCAGATAGGCTCGTGTAATTGGATAATGTAGCTGGCTTGGTAACATCAAATACTGAAAAAACTAAACTATAAACACGCCCCTTAACCCTAAATCCTAAACCATGAACAAAGATCCTTAAACAATGAAACCTTGACCACAAACCTAAAATTCTAACCCATAAATAATTACCCTGAATACCTAAATGCAAAATATATTTTTGAACCCTAGATACTAATCTCTATATAGCCACAATAAATCCTAGCATATCTATTGTTCAGCTTAAGATAGATAATCTACATAAAAAATGGGTTATGTTTTTGTTGTAAGTGTAACTAAAAAAATAGGTTGTTAAGTATAATGAGTCATTACGTTTTCACCTTTTCTAGAGAAACCTCTATGAATACGTCTTTCCATACCTTTAAACATTGTTTCATCAAAGTGAAACACTAAACTCTAGTTAGAAAAACATTGTTCCTAAACACTAATACCTAACCCTATAACTTAATCCCTGCAAGGTATTGGTATATATCTTGTCAGATGTTGTAATCAACTAAAATTTCAATTTTCTAGTGATTCATTATATTTAAAAACAAATTACTGCAATAGCTAATTAAAAAAAAATTCCACACATATACTAAGATTCAACACATAGCATAGCACATCTGTTTCAATGATACCAAAGCACTAAAAACGCAACCCAAATTCGTACATAGAAAACCCTAACACTAAATACTAAATCCTAAACCCTAAACTTATACCATAAAATAGTAACTCCTAATACTTAAACGCAACAATATCTTATACCATATATATATACATTAAAGCCTGGTATATCTCCCTATATACATTTGGGTTGCGTGTTTAGTGTTAACATCTAAGACATATAATCTACGTAAACAAAAAAAGGTTAAAGATTGTGTTGCATGTTTAACTAAACGAATAGGTTTAAAAATACAAATCCACTTCGCTTTCACTTCTATTAGAGAAATGTTTCTGCAAAACATTTTTCCATACCTATAAACACTGTTTTCAAAAACGTCAACCATAACTCCTAGAAAATCAACCATAAACTATAAATACACCCCTTAACTCTAAACCCTAAACCCTGAACAAAAATCCTTAAACTTTGAAACCTTAACCACAAACCTAAAACTCTAACCCATAAATAATTACCCTTAATACCTAAATGCAAAATATATTTTTGAACCCGAGATATTAATCTCTATTTAGCCACAATAAATCGTGGCATATCTACTGTTAAGCTTAAGATAGATAATCTACATAAAAAATGGGTTAATGTTTTTTGTTGCATGTGTAACTAAAACAATAGGTTGTTAAATATAATAAGTCATTACGCTTTCACCTTTTCTAAAGAAACCTCTACGAATATGTCTTTCCATACCTTAAAACATTGTTTCATCAAAGTGAAACCCTAAACTCTAATTAGAAAAACATTGTTCCTAAACACTAAAACTTAACCCTATAACGTAATCCCTGCAATGTATATACCTTGTCAGATGTTGTAATCAACTAAAATTTCAATTTTCTAGTGATTCAGTTATATTTAAAAACAAATTACAGCAATAGCTAACTAAAAAAACAATTCCACACATATACTAAGATTCAACACAGAGCATAACACATCTCTTTCAATGATACCAAAACACTGAACATGCAACTCAAACTCGTACATAGAAAACCCTAACACTAAATACTAAATCCTAAACACTAAATTTATACCATAAAATAATAACTCCTAATACTTAAACGCAACAATATCTTATAGAAACCTAAACCCTAATCCCTATATTTATACATTAAAGCCTGGCATATCTCCCTATATACATTTGGGTTGCGTGTTTAGTGTTAACATCTAAGTCATATAATCTACGGAAACAAAGAAAAGGTTAAAGATTTTGTTGCATGTTTGACTAAACGAATAGGTTTAAGAATACATATCCACTTTGCTTTCACCTTTTTATAGAAATGTTTGTGCAACAGATTTTTCCATACCTATAAACACTATTTTCAAAAACGTCAACCATAACTCCTAGAAAATCAACCCTAAACTATATATACACCATTTAACCCTAAACCCTATACCCTGAACAAAAATTCTTAAATTTTGAACCCTTAACCACAAACCTAGAACTCTAACCCATAAATAATTACCCTGAATACCTACACTCAAAATAGCTTTTTGAACCCCAACTACTATTCCCTATATAGCCACAATAAGCCCAAGCCTATCAGCTGTTTAGCTTAAGTAGTTGCGTAGCTAACATCTAAGATAGATAATCTACGGAACACAAAAATTGGTTAATGTTTTTATTGCATGTGTAACTAAAAAAATATTAAGTCATTACGCTTTAACTTTTTCTAGAGAAAACTCTATGAAACACGTCTTTACTTACCTTTAAACATTATTTCTTAAACTGTAAACCCTAAACTCTAATTAGAAAAACCTTGTTCTTAAACACTAAAACCTAAACCATATATCGTAATCCCAGCAAGGTATATACCTTTTCAGATGTTGTACTCAACTAATATTTCAATTTTCTAGAGATTCAGTTATATTTAACAACAAATTACGGCAATAGCTAATTACAAAAAACCAATTCCACACATACACTGAGATTCAACACATAACATAACACTTCTCTTTCAATGATACCAAAACACTAAACATGCAACCCAAATTCGTACATAGAAAACCCTAACACTAAATACTAAATTTTAAACCCTAAACTTATACCATAAAATAGTAACTCCTAAAACTTAAACGCAACAATATCTTATAGAAACCCAAACCCTAAACCCTATATATAAACATTAAAGCCTGGCATATCTCCCTATATACATTTGGGTAGCGTGTTTAGTGTTAACATCTAAGACATATAATCTACGGAAACAAAGAAGGTTAAAGATTTTGTTGGATGTTTAACAGAACAAATAGGTTTAAAAATACAAATTCACTTCGCTTTCACCTTTTTTAGAGAAATGTTTGTGCAACACATTTTTCCATACCTATAAACACTGTTTTCAAAAACATCAACCATAACTCCTAGAAAATCAACCCTAAACTATAAATACACCTCTTAACCCTAAAACCTATACCCTAAACAAATATCCTTAAACTTTAAAACCTTAACCACAAACCTAGAACTCTAACCCATAAATAATTAAACTCAAAATATATTTTTGAACCCCAGCTACTATTCCCTATATAGCCACAATAAGCCCTAGCATATCAATTGCTTAGCTTAAGTAGTTGCCTAGCTACCATCTAAGATATATAATCTACGGAACACAAAAATTGGTGAATGTTTTTATTGCATGTTGTTAAGTATAATAAGTCATTACGCTTTAACATTTTCTAGAGAAACCTCTATGAAACACGTCTTTCCATACCTTTAAACATTATTTCTTAAACTGTAAACCCTAAACTCTAATTAGAATAACCTTGTTCCTAAACACTAAAACCTAAACCATATATCGTAAGCCCTACAAGGTATATACCTTTTCAAATATTGTAATCAACTAAAATTTCAATTTTCTAGAGATTCAGTTATATTTAACAACAAATTACGGCAATAGCTAATTACAAAAAAATAATTCCACACATACGCTGAGATTCAACACATAACGTAACACTTCTCTTTCAATAATACCAAAGCACTAAACATGCAACCCAAATTCATACATAGAAACCCTAACACTAAATAGTAAATCTTAAACCCTAAACTTATACCATAAAATAGTAACTCCTAATACTTAAACGCAACAGTATCTTATAGAAACCCAAACCCTAAACCCTATATATAAACATTAAAGCCTGGAATATCTCCCAATATACATTTGGGTTGCGTGTTTAGTGTTAACATCTAATACATATAATCTACGGAAACAAAGAAGGTTAAAGATTTTGTTGCATGTTTAACTAAACAAATAGGTTTAATAACACAAATTTACTTCGCTTTCACCTTTTTTAGAGAAATGTTTGTGCAATACATTTTTCCATACCTATAAATACTGTTTTTAAAAACATCAACCATAACTCCTAGAAAAATAACCCTAAACTATAAATAAACCTCTTAACCCTAAAACCTATACCCTAAACAAATATCCTTAAACTTTGAACCCTTAACCATAAACCTAGAACTCTAACCCATAAATAATTAAACTCAAAATATATTTTGGAACCCCGTCTACTATTCCCTATATAGCCACAATAAGCCCTAGCATGTCAATTGTTTAGCTTAAGTAGTTGCCTAGCTAACACCTAAGATAGATAATCTACGGAACACAAAAATTTGTGAATGTTTATGCTGCATGTGTAACAAAAAAAAAAGGTTGTTAAGTATAATAAGTCATTACGCTTTAACAGTTTCTAGAGAAACCTCTATGAAACACGTCTTTCCATACCTTTAAACATTATTTCTTAAACTGTAAACTCTAAACTCTAATTAGAATAACCTTGTTCCTAAACACTAAAACCTAAACCATATATCGTAAGCCCTACAAGGTATATACCTTTTCAAATATTGTAATCAACTAAAATTTCAATTTTCTAGAGATTCAGTTATATTTAACAACAAAATAGAGCAATAGCTAATTTCAAAAACCAATTCCACACATACACTGATATTCAACACATAACATCACTTCTCTTTCAATGATACCAAAAACTTAAACATGCAACCCAAATTCGTACATAGTAAACCCTAACACTAAATACTAAACCTTAAACCCTAAACTTATACCATAAAATAGTAACTCCTAATACTTAAACACAACAATATCTTATAGAAACCTAAACCATAATACCAATATATAAACATTAAGCCTGACATATCTACCTATATACATTTGAGTTGCGTGTTTAGTGTTAACATCTAAGACATATAATCTACGGAAACAAAGAAAAGGTTAAAGATTTTGTTGCATGTTCAACTAAACGAATAGGTTTAAAAATACAAATTTCACCTTTTCTAGAGAAATGTTTGTCCAACACATTTTTCCATACCTATAAACATTGTTTTCAAAAACGTCAACCATAACTCCTAGAAAATCAACCCTAACCTATAAATACACCCCTTAATCCTAACCCTATACCCTTAACAAAAATCCTTAAACTTTGAACCCTTAACCACAAACCTAGAACTCTAACCCATAAATAGTTAAACTCAAAATATATTTTTGAACCCCAGCTACTATTCCCTATATTGCCACAATAAGCCCTAGCATATCAACTGTTTAGCTTAAGTAGTTGCCGAGCTAACATCTAAGATAGATAATCTACGGAACGCAAAAATTGGTTAATGTTTTTATTGCATGTGTAACTAAAAACCAAAAAAAAAGGTTTTTAAGTATAATAAGTCATTACGCTTTAACTTTTTCTAGAGAAACCTCTACGAAACACGTCTTTCCATACCTTTAAACATCATTTCTTAAATTGTAAACCCTAAATTCTAATTAGAAAACCTTGTTCCTAAACACTAAAACCTAAACCATATATAGTAAGCCCTACAAGATATATACCTTTTCAAATGTTTTAATCAACTAAAATTTCAATTTTCTAGAGATTCAGTTATATTTAACAACAAAATAGAGCAATAGCTAATTATGAAAACCAATTCCACACATACACTGAGATTCAACACATAACATAACACTTCTCTTTCAATGATACCAAAACATTAAACATGCAACCCAAATTCGTACATAGTAAACCCTAACACTAAATACTAAACCCTAAACCCTAATCTTATACCACAAAATAGTAACTCCTAATACTTAAACGCAATAATATCTTATAGAAACCTAAGCCCTATAATCCCTATATATAAACATTAAAGCCTGTCATATCTCCCTATATACATTTGGGTTGCGTGTTTAGTGTTAACATCTAAGACATATAATCTACGGAAACAAAGAAAAGTTAAAGATTTGTTGCATGTTTAACTAAACGAATAGGTTTAAAAATACAAATTCACTTCGCTTTCACCTTTTCTAAAGAAATGTTTGTGCAACACATTTTTCCATACCTATTAACACTGTTTTCAAAAATGTCAACCATAACTCCTAGAAAATCAACCCTAAACTATAAATACACCCCTTAACCCTAAACCCTATACCCTGAACAAAAATCCTTAAACTTTGAATCCTTAACCACAAACCTAAAACTCTAACCCATAAATAATTACCTGAATACCTAAATGCAAAATATATTTTTGAACCCTAGATACTAATCTCTATATAGCCACAATAAATCCGAGCATATCTATTGTTCAGCTTAAGATATATAATCTACATAAAAAATGGGTTAATGTTTTTGTTGCATACGTAACTAAAACAATAGGTTGTTATGTATAATAAGTCATTACACTTTCACATTATCTAGAGAAACCTCTACCAATACGTCTTTCCATAAATTTAAACATTGTTTCATCAAAGTGAAACCCTAAACTCTAATTAGAATAACCTTTTTCCTAAACACTAAAACCTAATCCTATAACGTAATCCTTGCAAGGTATATACCTTGTCAGATGTTGCAATCAACTAAAATTTCAATTTTCTAGAGATTTAGTTATATTTAACAACATATTACGACAATAGCTCATTAAAAAAAACAATTCCACGCATATACTGAGATTCAACACATAGCATAACACTTCTCTTTTAATGATACCAAAACACAAAACACGCAACCCAAATTCGTACATAGAAAACCCTAACACTAAATACTAAATCCTAAACCCTAAACTTATACCGTAAAATAATAACTCCTAATACTTAAACGCAACAATATCTTATAGAAACCTAAACCATAATCCCTATATATATACATTAAAGCCTTGCATATCTCCCTATATACATTTGGGTTGCGTGATTAGTGTTAATATCTAAGACATATATTCTACGTAAACAAATAAAAGGTTAAAGTTTTTGATGCATGTTTAACTAAACGAATAGGTTTAAAATTCCAAATTCACTTGGCTTTCACCTTTTTAGAGAAATGTTTGTGCAACACATTTTCCCATACCTATAAACATTGTTTTCAAAAACGTCAACCATAACTCCTAGAAAATCAACACTAAACTATAAATACACCCCTTAACCTTTAACCCTATACCCTGAACAAAAATCCATAAACTTTGAACCCTTAACCACAAACCTAAAACTCTAACCATAAATAATTAACCAAAATACCTAAACACAAAATATCTTTTTGAACCCCAGCTACTATTCCCTATATAGCAACAATAAGCCCTAGCATATCTACTGTTTAGCTTAACTAGATGCCTAGCTAACATCTAAGATAGATAATCTACGAAACAAAAAAATGGGTTAATGTTTTTATTGCATGTGTAACTAAAAAAAATAGATTGTTTGGTATAATAAGTCATTACGCTTTAAATTTTCTAGAGAAACCTCTATGAAACAAGTCTTTCCATACCTTACATTATTTCTTAAACTCTAAACCCTAAACTCTAATTAGAAAAACCTTGTTCCTAAACACTAAAACCTAAACCATATATGGTAAGCCCTACAAGGTATATACCTTTTTAAATGTTGTAATCAACTAAAATTTCAATTTTCTAGAGATTCAGTTATATTTAACAACAAAATAGAGCAATAGCTAATTACGAAAACCAATTCCACTCATACGCTGAGATTCAACACATAACATAACACTTCTCTTTCAATGATACTAAAACATTAAATACACAACCCAAATTCGTACATAGTAAACACTAACACTAAATACTAAACTCTAAACCCTAAAATTATAACATAAATAGTAACTCCTAAACCCTAATCCATATATATATATATATATATATATACATTACAGCCTGGCATGTCGCCCTATATACATTTGGGTTGCGTGTTTAGTGTTAACATCTAAGACATATAATATACGAAAACAAAGAAAAGGTTAAAGATTATGTTGCATGTTTAACTAAACGAATAGGTTTAAAAATACTAATTCATTTTGCTTTCACCTTTTCTAGATACACGTTTGTGGAACACATTTTTCCGTACCCATAAACATTGTTTTCATAAACGCCAACCATAACCCCTACAAAGTCAACCCTAAACCCAAAAATTCTAAACATTAACCCTAAACCCTCCTTGCACCCTAAAACCCTAAACCTTATACCTTAATCCCTAAACTGCTTATCAATTATACTAAACCCAGACCCTACATAGTCAACCCTAAACCTAAAATACTAAACACTTACCAAAACTCCTATTAGTGTAAATTGATTACATGTTAATGTTTAGCTTACATAGTTGCCTAGCTAATATCTACAATATATAATGTACAAAAAAAATAATGGGTAAATGTTTTTGGTACTTTTGTATATAAGAAAAATAATTTGTTATTTTGTTTCATCTACGAAAAAGTTTAATATTTTTTTTGCATCTGTAAATAAACAAAGAAAAGTAATATTTATGATAATCTACGAAAACAAAGAAAAGTTTAATATTTTTGTTGCATCTGTA